>CALYCR020000899.1:0-11955 GCA_944470395.2 Schistosoma turkestanicum
ATGGCAGTTATCGAATTCAATCAAAAATATTTTTATCAATAGATGATAAAAATATTATGAATATATGATAGACGCATAGAGAATTTTCGTTAATGTTTTAGTTATATTGAATATTATTAATAATAGTACTATTACTACTACTACTACTACTGTGGTGCGCGCTACTTATAAGTAGTATATGACGTGAGTGTCAACGTAATGTCTGGCAGCAGAAGATGGGGGAAGATCAAGAAAGGAAGAAGAGCGGGAACACGATGGAATTTGTATGAAACGCATGAATAGTGAAATGTCAGACAGTGGATTGATGATGGATTGAAGATTTTCAAATTAACCATTTACGATATGGTTTGATTGTCGGACATTGCTTTTTGCCTATCAACGATATAGCTGCCCCTGTATCGATCAAACACACTAACTCATGTTCATTTATGTACACTCTGGCATAAATTGTCCCTCTATCTACTAGTGCAAGATCCACCAGATTCCTAGGGCAGAAAGAACACACGTTATGTCTAAAATATCGTCGTCGTCTTGTTGGACAGTTTATCTTCGAATGTCCTGCGTCTCCACAAGCGTAACATTTATCGTTCCTTTTATGATTCATTCGTATTGCTTCAAGCTTACGCTCCATGTCTTCAATCTTCTTCTCAACAGTATTTATCTACTGCTTCTCGTACCCGACCGAAACTACTGTTCGTGTCATCAGCTGACGAGTCAACTTCGCCAGTTCCCCGATATCCATATGTTGCGCTGCGTTTACTAGTCTCAGCTGCTGGGACAAGGCGGCAGGCACACTCTCAATAAACTGCGACGTCAACGATTGTGCCTCCGACTCCTCATCGATATTCGGGAGAGCACGGCGCAACAATCTGATGAGCTTCACAGCAAGCACCAGCGGGTCACCATCAGCCTCGCCGACCGGAACTCCAGCAGCGCTTTCTCCCTGTCCACTGGGCTGTCGAACTCCGTCATCAGCCGCCCGGGGACCGTCTCCCACGTCGTCTCCCCGCCAGCGCCGTTCAAGCTGTCATATACGACCTTCGCCTTCCTCTCAGCAGCGTCCCCAGCACCACCAGCTTCGCCTTCGGCTCCTTCACACCCACTAGCTCCGCCACGGCCTCAAACTTTCTCAGGAAGATCCGCACATCTCCGTCCTCAAATTCCTTTGGCCATGGTATCTTCATCCTTTATTTAGGCAGTGAGACCAAATGTAGTGAAGGAGAACAATCGAATTGTATTAGTCACAAATTACAGAGTTACTCAGTAAAATAGTAAAATCATATCGTAAATCGTTAATTTGCAAATCTTCAACCAATCATTAACCCATTGTCTTACATTTCACTATTCATGCGTTTCATACAAATTCACTTGTGTGCCCCCCACTCGTTCTGTCTTGATCTTCCCCCGCATCTTCTGCTGCCAGACATTACGTTGACACTCACGTCATATACTACTTATAAGTAGCTCGAACCACACTACTACTACTAGTACTACTCCTACTACTACAGATAATCGTACCAAATAAACAAAAATGAATGTTTTGAAAAAAACATTGACAATTGAAATTGTAAAGGAATGTGTATTAGAAGATTCAATGGTGAAATTTATCAACGCTAGTCACACTTTATGCAATTGCAGGACAATTGAAAATGAAATAGACTAGATTGTAATAAAAAAGGTTTCCAGTGCTTAATACATTAATAATATTTTTTGAACCCATGGATCGATCAACGTTAGAACACCATTAGAAACCTGGAAGCACTGGAAGACGGCTGTTTCGTCCTGGTATGGGACTCCTCAGTGGCAGTGCGCATCCACGACTCCTGCATCCCGCAGGATTCGAACCCAGGACCTTCAGTATTGTGCGCGCTGGCGGATGCGCACTGCTGAGAAGTCCCATACCAGGACGAAACAGCCGTCTTCCAGTGATTCCAGGTTTCTAATGGTGGTCTAACATTGATCGATTCATGGTTTCAAAAATGTGTAACTTAACAAAATTCACAACCCCGTAAAACAAAAATAATAATAATTCATGAAAAAAATGGTGTTATTTCAATGTAATGAAAGTTTTCAAGTGTTCAATAACAAGAGATTGCATGATTTCGCGTAAACAATCAATGATTATCCATAGCTTGTATTGCGTAATTATAATTTCAAAAGTTTGTGAGAAGTGATAATTTATGAGAATATAAATGAAAGATAATCGTCTAGTTTGTGAAAGAATAGAAGATGAAGGTGCTAATTAGTATATTGATAATTTGTGAGAATGCAAAGAGGGGGTGGTAGAATTGAACAAAACTCTCCTTCTGTACACATAGTTTAAGTTTGAAATGATAGCGTCAACTAGCCGGTTCGTTTCACTTTATGGAGAATTTTAAAAGACGATTCATGTAGTGGGTTGTGATTCGAGTTGACTCTATGGTGATATATATAGATATATTCGTGGAAAGTACTAAATTCATTTGAAAACAAAGTTCACTTTTAGACTTTATTATATTTAGATGTAAGCAGTTGACAATAATCTGAGATGAAGGAGAAAATTTGTAGCTCAGTTGGATGATTGTGTTAGTGTTTCTTTCTCTCTGAGCTGGATGTTTTGGTTGTGGAGCTTTCATTGTTCTCCTGTTGAACAACATCATCAGCACAAACTTCAGATAGAAGAAATGAAGTATTCGAATTTCTCCGCGTTTGACCTGTAGCTTGTTGTGCTAAGCTCAATCTTGATTGTTTGCTGTTGACCTTGTTTTCACCTTTGGTTTGATTGTATTCCCCTTTTTGATCTATTTCTTGATCCTATGTCACTTATGATTTTCCCTGATTGGTTGATAAATTGGGTCAATGTCGATGTGTTTGTTGACTGCTGATTGACCTGAATGCCAAGCTTCTAAAAATTCTCTAGTGCTCTTGGTCTGCAGGCTTGTGGACGTCCAAAAAGCACGCACACGAGCAGTGGCCCCCGTTCGGGCACTTATGAATCAACAAGATCCCTCCAACCAGTCCACTACCCACAATCCCTAATCGGCAAGGGGGACAAGGCGAGCTTACCCAGCTGAACCTGGCAACCCGAAGAGGATTACCGAGCCACCCAAGCAGTGCACAAGCCAGCAACCGTTCCAACCGTCCGGCCTCCAACTGCCTTGCGCTGATACAATCGATCAGAGTCCCCAATGCCCCACATGAAGCTAAAGATCCAGTTTGTCCCACAAGGTTAGCCAGAACGTACACCCTCCCACGAGGAAGATGTCATGAGCTCGACCAAGCGCAAGCGCTCAGCCAAACAGGGTTCATTCCACTACGTAAGTAGGCAGACATCATTGGCGTCCAGTACCAGTTCAGCACTGGAAACTCCGGAACCCTACTGGAGACCCTTATTTAAGGGGGCCTCGACGCCAGTTCACACACTACATCGGGTGCAGAGTGTAAGGGACAACCACATAAGGTCGGCGTCAGTAGTCCAGGATGTCTACGACTGCTTCCCCAAACAGCACTTCCAGAGTCCCGCCTTCAATCATCCTGGAAAGCTACATCCCTTTCAGTGTTACTACGTTAAAAGATGATATAATGACAACATGGAGTTGATTCTCAATGAACTGATAACAACAACTTACTACAATTAATTCAATCGGTATTGTAAATCGGATTTTAGCTGAAATTTTCGGATTGATAAAATGTTTGAAACACCAGATAATGATGATACATATAATTGATATTAACAATGTGACCAGATTGGTTTCTTTGATAATATGAATAAAATTAATCAATATCTATAAATGAAATGCAAAAAAAAATCAATAATTCATTCATTCATTAATTGATAAACACATAATACTGTATTCTCCAAAATTATGCAATACAGAATTCTCGCCAGTTTCCACGTATGGTTTTCGATCATAAGTGTCTTCGAAGCATTGCTCGTATATCATGGGACACACGAGTGAGCAACGCTGTTATTAGGAATCGGGTGCTAGGTAAGAATGGAAAATCAATAGATAAAGTAGTAAAACGTCATCACTTTAGGTGGTTGTGACATGTGTTGCGTATACCTAACCACCGACTGCCTCGATGAGCTATGTTTTGTGGTGTAGGAGTAGATTGGAAGAAAGCTAGGGGCGGTCAAACCAAAACATTGCACAAATCCATGAAATCATTGACAAGTGGATTGAGTCATGTTGGTAGATGTAGGCTACCTGGTTGGGGTCCGCGAGATGATAATAATCGATGATTAGAGACCTTGAATGACATGGCTCAAAATCATTCGGAATGGCGCAGGTGCATTTATTCTTTGTGTTCTCTCAGATCCTAATCTTCTGGATTCTTCAACTTTGTAAACTTTTCTCACTGAATCATACTTCTTGAATAATATCTTCTAATCCTAACCCCTCCGATTACTTCTATAATACCTTTACTACCTCTTCTACTATTGGATTTGAATTGACAATTACATCTCTGTGCTAATGTGGTATGGAGACATGAACTGATGTACTTACGTACGAAGTTCTACGTTGCATCTGACTGACTGACTGACACGTATGGTCGGTCAGATTGATGCTGATAGAAATCTGTTGAAATCATGTATCAGTTGGATTGACAGATACCTGGAAGCATTGGATAGTTGTTTCTGTCATTAGCATGAAATTTATCAGCAGTGCATGTCCACGACACCCCCCACATATAAGAATTGAAACCAAGACCTTCGGTCTTGTGTTCGAGCGTTTAACTTCTGGACCACTGAGTCTGCAATCCACTGGTGTTAATTTGATCAATCTAACCTCACCCATTTGTCTTCGTTAGTTACTGCCTACACCTGATGGAGTTGAAATATGCTGGTCACGGATTCTCATTAGAACATCGAGAATTTCTTCACGAATCTACAGTCACTGGTAAACACAGTGTATGATATTCATTATAGTGTTATGGAGAGTGTTATTTCCCATTGAAATCATGAATCAATCATTGTTTGTGCATGAGACCGAAGGTTCTGAGCTCGAATCCATCGTAGATGCGCACTTCTGACAAGTCTCATACTAGGACCAAACCAGTCGTCCATTGCTTCTAGATTACTAGTGTTATTCTAACATTAGTTGATTTATAATTTCCAATTAATCCTTACGTCAACAGGGAACAAATATATACTATGACTTATTTACTAAAATGAAGCTGATAAAGATTAGATCAAATAGATCAAATAACTATCCAATTCAGATCAGAATTCAATCATTACTCAAATCGTGGCATCAATTCATAATTGAAATATTTTCTCTACACTATTTCATAAATATACCCACCATTGGAAACCTATAAGCACTAAACAACTGTTTCTTACTAGAAAAAGAGTCATCAACAGTGCACATCTACAACTCTTCTTCAATAAGGAATTGAACCTAGAGGCTTCGGTCTCGCGTGCAAACGTTTAACTTCTAGGCTATATGAGTCGTCATTCAAGGTGGAATGTTCGTGGTGGTGGTGGTGTTTGGTTCTCTGAGCTGGTTGTTTTCGTTGTGGAGCTTTCATTGTTCTTCTGAACAACATCATCAGCATAAACTTCAGATAGAATGTTCGTCTGTCAACTGACGAGTGAGTATACTCTGAATGAGATAACTTACTAGCTAAGTACACATCATTGTATCCTGGACTTATAGGAGAAAGTGTTGACCTATAAGCAAGAGACTCTAGGTAACAAAGACATAAATCAGTAGCAGTAGTAAAGATCTATTCGTACGTTATCTTCTCCCTTAATACTTAGTTATACTACTTAAACTGAATAACTGATTAATGCCAGTTTCTGGTTGATTTCATAACAGTGACTATCTACAACCATTTGTCATCAAAAATCTAATGTAGCTTATACACATTTGAAATCATCAATCAATCATTGTTAGACCAACATCAGAAACCTGGAAGCACTGGACGGCCGTTTCGTACTGGTATGTAAGACGTGACTAATGGAGTTCAACCCTGTCGGGCGTAGGCAGTAACAACTACCAAAGACAAATGGGTGAGGTCGCGCAAAAATCCGTAGATCAATCAGAGTTAGACATTAACACCGTTGGATGTCGGCCCAGTGGTCCGATGGTTAGGCGTTCGCGCACAATACCGAAGGTCCCGGGTTCGAACCTTGCGAGGTGCAGGAGTCGTGGATGCGCACTGCCACTGATGAATCCCATACCAGGACGAAACGGCCGTCTAGTCCTTCCAGGTTTCTAATGTTGGTCTAACAATAATTGATTGATGATTTCAAATGTGTAAAAACATAAAATCTCCAAAACTCTGCCGGAAAATGTAGCTTATGTTGAATTATTAAAACTACTGATCACATTCAAACTTGGTGGATAAAATTTGATCATCACTAATTAGTGACCAGTTGATTTGAATCAAAAATCAGTCTTCCAGTTAGTTGCAGTTCACAGGACTATGTAATGACCTTTTTAACTATGAAGATGGGTCACACGTAATGGAATCACACAAGAAATATAAACTTCCTCAAATTTGTAAAATATCTCTTATTGATTAGGACTAACCCAACAAGACTTCCTTTCAAATAGTGTGGTTCTCAAAACTTCCAGAAGCCCAAGGTCATGTGAACTCCGTAACCGCATTCATGTTTTTGTACATGAACTAACTTTTGAGTAAAGTGCGCCCTTTTGCGACTTTTCTCTTGTGATTATGCAACTGTGTATATTCAGCTCAAGGAGGGTTTTTAGAAGTGTCTGGCAAACCAGATCTAATGTTCATTTAGCAAACTTATCAGATAGGTAATTATTATGGTGTATGCGTGTGAGATGTGAACGCAATGCGTACTAAGCCCCTAAAAAACTGGTTATCTGAACGAGAAAGCAAAACTGAAATAGAAAGACTATTTGGCTACCCAATAATATGTACAAATACTCGTCTACATTTGTACATGGTAGGGTGTACGTTCCGGCTGACCTTGTGGGACAAACTCGATCTTTAGCTTCATGTGAAGTTTGAGGGCTCCGATGGTATCGATTGTATCAGCGCAAGGCAGTTGGAGGTCAGACGGTTGGAACGGCGGCTGGTTAGTGCACTACTGGGTAGCTCGGTAATCTGTTTCGGGGTGCTAGGTCTAGCTGGAAAAGTCCGCCTTGCCGCCCTTGCCGATTAGGGATTGTGGTTAGTGGATTAGTTGGAAGTATCGAGTTTATTCATAAGTGCCCGAAAGCGAGCCACTGTTCGTGTGCGTGCTTTTTTGGACGTCCACTTGTCTGCAGACCAATCTAAACAACGTGTGCGTTCCCGTATGGGGCAGGGGCGATCGCAAAATCGGCTTTTGATGGAGAATCCTTGTGTTGCCTAAAAGCAGCGGCGTTGGTTGGTGCAGCTGGCTTGTTGGTAAACCAAGAATATGTACATATATATATTACACCTGTTTGAAAATGATTCCGTTTCTTGACCAATGATATATATATTCATCATTAAGGACATTTTCTCATGGCCGTCAAATGACCTTCACATTTGGTCACTTCTGATTGGATAACTAGACCATTGATTTCCGAAGTTATGCTAAGATTCAATATGAATCCCCAATGATTCAATGAGACAACTTTCATAGTAGGATGACACACACATTTAGTAATTTAGTGTTGTTTATTCAAAGTCACTCCACGATATGAAAAAACAGACCATTTTGCAGATAAAAAAAACGAATCCAATCATTGAAATGTACTTTTAAGTCCCGTAACAGTGTGGTGCGAGCTACTTATAAGTAGTATATGACGTGAGTGTCAACGTAATGTCTGGCAGCAGAAGATGGGGGTGAGATCAAGAAAGGAAGAGTTAGAAGAACACAATGGAATTTGTATGAAACGCATGAATAGTGAGTGACAATGGATTGATGTTTTGCAACAGGAACAGACAGTCCAGTTCGATATGATGATGAACTGATATTTTGCAAATTAACGATTTACGATATGGTTTTCCTATTTTACTAAGTAATCCTTTAATCGGTTGCCCCACACCTTGTGTTCTCGTTCACTAAACCAGGACTATAAGGGCCAGGTTTCTAATGGAGTGGTCTAACAATGATTTCAAATGTTCAACATACTTCAAATATATGAATAAGTTAAAAAATAAAATAAAACTCACATAAAAAATACGCAATGGTCCTGTAGCATTATTCAAATGTATGCCGAATAAACCATTCAATTGACTAGCAAATACATGAATAGCTGATGCACAAGTGAAACCACTTAACAATGGTTCCGAGATATAAACGACTAATACACCAAGACGTAGAATACCTAATGTCATCTGTTAGAAGAACAAAAAAAGAAATCATTGAAGAAAACATTATAATCATAAGAGAAAAAGTCGATAATAAGGATGAATATATATGTTAGGCGTTTGCGCACAAAACCTAAGGTCCTGCCTGGTGTGGTGCGCGCTACTTATAAGTAGTATATGACGCGAATGTGTAAACGTAATGTCTGGCAGCAGCAGAAGATGTGGGGGAATATCAAGAAAGGGAGGAAGAGTGGGGGGAACACAATGGAATTTGTATGAAACGCATGAATAGTGAGTGAAATGTTATGCGATGGATTGAAGATTTGCAAATTAACCGTTTACGATATGGTTTTCCTATTTTACTGAGTAACTCTGTAATTTTCGTTAAATACAATTCGGTTCGAATCCTGTGCGGGGTGCAGGGGTCGTGGATGATGCGCACTGCAACTGATGAGCAGTCCGATATGAGGACGAAACGACCGTCTATCAGTGTTTCGAGGTTTCTAATGTTGGTCTAAAATTGATCGATTCGTGGTTTGAAAATGTGTAAATATGTTTTAAAATAAATAATTTTTAAAATTCGTTACAGAAATTCACTAGTTCACATCATTTTGTGGGCGGTAATCGTTCATGAAGTTATTTGTTATTCATTTGACTCATATTGTGGTGCGAGCTACTCATAAGTAGTATATGACGTGAGTGAAAACGTAATGTCCGGCAGCAGAAGATGGGGGCAGATCAAGAAAGCAGGAAGAGTTAGAAGAACACAATGGAATTTGTATGAAACGCATGAATAGTAGTGACAATGGATTGATGTTTTGCAACAGGAACAGTCCAGTTCGATATGATGATGAACTGATATTTTGCAAATGAACGATTTACGATATGGTTTTCCAATTTTACTGAGTAATTCTGTAATTTTCGTTAGATAGAATTCGGTTGCCCCACCTGTGATGATTGGAGATAGGTGAGATACAGGTGGAAATCAATCACACTGTCGTTCGTCCCTGTTAAAGGTCCTAAATAACATTGATTTATTGTTTCATGTTGAGCATTGGTAAAACAAGAGTAACATCATTGAAGAACATCTGGAAGTCAAAACAACTATCAATCAACATTAAAGTCATAATTTTTCAATAGAAAAGTCAGGATAGTATGGAAAGGGAAAATGGCAAAACCACGACAGCTATCCTATACAAGATACAAGTGTTAATTAACAGTTGTCTGTGTAAAATACTTCACATCTGTTTAGCCAGATACCATCTGTGACAGCCTACTATGGCAGAGAACAAACCAGCTTCTAGAAGAGGAAGAAATTAGGGAAAACCATTGGAGATGGATAGGACGCATATTAAGAAAAACACCCAAATACACCACAAGACAAGCCCTCATTTGGAATACCAAAGAAAAAAGAAAAGAGGTAGACTGGAAAAAAAATCACTCTGAGAATTGGAAGAAGACGTGAAAGTAATAGAAAGCAATTGGATAGACCTGGAATAAGAAAGCTCAGGACAGAGTAGGTTGAAGAATGCTGGTCAGCCGCCTATGTTGCATTAGGGGTTACAGGCTTAAGTAAGTAAGTAAGTAAGTACTCTTTCGTTTTAAATCACTTTTGTCAATTTTCTACTCACTTATGTAATAACAAAAAAAAACATCCAATTTTAAATAATAATAGTGGTAGGATATTTGCATTGAACACAACAGATTGTAATCGTAATTAAATTGAAGAATGTATATGAGAAAAATCACAATGTCTAGTATGTTTCCGTTATCATTACCAAGTTATACCTAACGTTTAAACACTGGTTGCTTTAATATACAAAGATCAGGTGTGTAGATTGAATTGCCATGAGTTCCACAGATCGTAACAAGACAGGGTTAAATAGTTTGTCGAATACTTTGAAGTATTATTATGTCTTCATTTAAACTTATGTCTATCAGGTGGCGATCTCCACCCAGAGCCCATCTAGGGTTACTTCCGATCCCAAGCTCTCATAAATGACGACGGTTAGGCATGGGCGTTACCGACCTAATCCCGTAGAAATCCAACTCGCTTAAAAAAAATCGCTAACCAGAAGAATAGTTCGCTGGTTAGCCGCTTATGCTCCCTTAGGGGTAACAGATGTAAGTGAGTAAGCAGCAGGTGAAGAATGTTTTGTCCTCAGAGGTGTACTATTTAAGGAATATGTTCATTTAAACGTGTAACACGTTGTCTTTCAGCTTTTGTTTATGTACATGTAGACTGAGATATCTAATTGATGGTGAAGTGGGGTGCAGATTTGTCAACCTTTGTTTGTATCACTGAATGTGAAACTTAAAACCAAGCAGAAAGCTTTTGATTGACTTTTATTTAGTTTTACGCTGGATTTGTTGAATATACATATATGTCGCTGCTAAATTTCCGGGAATTCACCAGTCATTTTCACTTTCATGAAAAACCTTAGATAAAAATGGATACACACTGTTTCAGATGTCTTCAACTGATAATTACCAGACAACAAGCTTGTTACGTCAGCTAGCAGCTGTTCGATGATCATAGTTTATTTTCTTCAGCTCCGTCCTACTTTATGGCAGTGAAACATGGTCAGATAGGGTAGAAGATATTCCTAGATTATTGGCTTTCGATCATAGGTGTCTTCGAAGTATTGGTCCTGTATCCTTTGGCAAGCGAGTAGGCAAATCTATTGTTAGGAAACGAGTAATAGGTAAGGATAGCAAGTCAATAAATTAAGTAGTGAAACTTCATCAGTTAAGGTGGTTCGGACATGTGTTACGAATGCCCAACCACCGACTGTCTCGTCCAGCTATGTTTTGTGGTTTAGGGGCGGCCAAACCAAAACATGGCAGAAATCCATGAAGTCACTGACAAGTGGACTGAGTCATGTTGGTAAATGTAGACTACCTGGTTGGGGTCCGCGAGACGAAACTCACCAATGGTTAGAGATCTTGAATGACATGGCTCAAAATCGTTTTCAAAGGCACAGGTGCATTCATTCTTTGTGTTCTCTCAAATTCTAATCTTCTGAATTTGTCATCACCTTTCTCTCTATCTTTCTAAATTTACTTCACTGAATAATACTTCTTGAGTAATTTTTTCTAACCCTAATCTCCCCGATTACTGCTCATGCAACTGCTACCTCTACTACAATGGGATTTGAATTGAGAATTGAGTCTCTGTGTTTGTTGGGGATGTTAGATCCCCAGAACTCGCTTGATAAATGTCTTAACTTTGGATTTCACGTTTGCCAGCATGGGCTGATCAGTTGACCTTGAGATTTCATTTCCCACCAAGAAAATCCATGGCTGTGATTAGCTGCTGTGTATTTTAGTAGGCTATTTTCTTAACTGTCCCAAGGACGTTTCTATGATGGATGTATAAATAAACGAGAGTTGTATGCTTAATTGTATTGTATTGTGATTGCTGGGTGTTTGTAGAATATACTTTCTACGCTTACAAAGGCCTTCTATCTTCAGCTTGGAATTCAAGGTAGCCCATCTGGACGCTGGTAACTGTCTCGTTCGCGTTTGTCGACTAAGGTGAACTCGTAATAGCTTCAAGCGTACCTAGTCACGAACCCTACAGTGCTGATGTGTTATGGCAACCTGAACTGATGTACATATGAACGAAGTTCTACGTTTTAACTGACCGACTATGTTTTTTGAAAAATCAATTTGGTGGTGAATGATACGATGAAAATTTAAAAGGACAAAAAA
>CALYCR020000900.1:0-11925 GCA_944470395.2 Schistosoma turkestanicum
CTGCTCTTTCTCGCTTTAGCTTTCCTATAGCCTTTTCAACTTCATAAAGGTTCGGTGGGTTTACGTCGACTTTGCCATTCAGGATGACTGGGGATAGTGGGCAGTGGAGCAATGCTAGGAGATGCTGTCCAGTGGGAGCGGCTGACCAACAATAAGTCCATATGCCATTTGCTTACTCACATTCATGAACCCGGTATGCACCATTAATCTGGATTGATGAAAGGTTTCCCAACTTCCCCTTTGTTGGTAATCATTGTAACTTTTTTCTACAACGAATAAAAACATGTTTTTTCATTTTCTATTATTATTTCAGTTCTAATCTTGCGTCAGAATTCAATTTATGTTCTATGCATGATGTATTCGATTCATCCGCTGTCGCTGTAGCTGTCAGTGCAACTTCATTAACTAGAGATGATGTTCATTCATACACTGCACCATCACTATCCGCGGAGACAATTAATCCTGCTGATGGTAAATTTGACAATAGACAATCATCACTATCAGGTAAGAAATGAAGTTTTGTTTATTCTCACATTTATATGCTTCATCATGTATATGTCATAAATGGCTTAACAGACAGATACAACGCAGAACTTCGTACGTAAGTACATTAGTTCAGGTTGCCATACCACATCAGCACACAGACGCAACTGTCAGTTCAAATCCAAGAATGATAGCGATAGTAGAAGTATTAGCAGTAAGGAATGAAGATATAATTCGAGAAGTTTAATTCAGTGTGATAAATTTAGAAGGAGAAAGATAGAGATTATGAGGAATTCAGGAGGTTAGAATTTCATAGAACACAAAGAGTGGATGCACCTGTGCCATTGAAAACGATTTTGAGCCATGTCGTTCAAGGTCTCTAACCATCAGAGACTTTCGTCTCACGGACCCCAACCAGGTAGTCTGCATCTACCAACATGACTCAGTCCACTTGTCAGTGACTTCATGGTTTTCTGCCATGTTTTGGTTTGGCCGCCCCTAACTTTCTTCCAACCTATTCCTACACTACAAAACATAGCTCGTCGCGGCAGTCGGTGGTTAGGCATACGTAACACATGTCCTAACCACTTCAACTGATGAAGTTTCACCACTTCATCTATTGATTTGCCATCCTTACCTAGAACTCGTTTTCTAACGATAGCATTGCTTACTTGGTCGTCCCTAGATACACGAGCAATGCTTCAGATACACCTATGATCGAAGACTAGTAACCTATATTACTTTTTTTCACTTAACGTGAATAGCCTATGATACATACGAATCTACTACCTATAAGATTTGTCTCTTAGAAATACATGCTAACACACACGACGCAGATAGGAAATAAATCCCATACCAGGACGAAACAACTGTCCATTGTTTCTAGATTTCTTATGGTGGTCTAACAATGATTCATTCATAATTTCAGTGTGTAAAAACAAAATATAATGCAAAAATTAAAAAAAAATGTGCTCACTAGTGACTACTAGTTTCGTGAAGAAATTCTCGGAGTTCGGATCGCTGATCGCCAAAATGAGATTGAAGCTAAAGAAGCACTGGACAACGGGGCAGACAACATCACAGAAGTTTAATACGGCCTTTCTTCGGGATACCGTAAAACTCAACGAATTCAAGATAGCCCTCACCAATAGGTTCCAGGCCTTTCAGGATCTACTCAATGGAGAGGAAGCAACATTGGAGAACAATTGGAAAGGGATTAAGGAGGCAATCACTTCAACATGTCAGGAGGTCCTTGGTCGCAAGAAGCACCATCACAAGGAATGGATCTCTGTTGATACTCTTGCAAAAATTGAAGAAAGGAGGAACAAGAAGGCAGCAGTGAATGTCAGCCGAACAAGAGCAGAGAAAGTTAAGGCGCAAGCCGAGTATACAGAAGCAAACAGGGAAGTGAAGAAGAGCATCAGAGCTGACAAACGAAAATATGTGGAAGATCTAGCAATGACGGCGGAAAAGGCTGCAAGAGAAGGAAACTTGAGACAATTGTACGAAACAACAAAGAAGCTCGCTGGAAACTATCGTGAAGCAGAACGACCAGTGAAAAGCAAGGAAGGGAAAATAATCAGCAACACTGACGAACAGCGAAATAGGTGGGTGGAGCACTTTAAGGAACTATTGAATCGACCAGCTCCACTGAACCCACCCAACATCGAAGCAGCATCCACGGACCTCCCAATTAATATTGGCGCACCCACGATTGAGGAGATCAGTATAGCCATCAGACAAATCAAGAGCGGCAAAGCAGCAGGACCAGACAACATTCCAGCAGAGGCAATGAAAGCAGATGTGGAAGCAACTGCGAAAATATTTCACATTCTCTTCAAGAAGATTTGGGATGAGGAACAAGTACCATCAGATTGGAAAGAAGGATACCTCATCAAAATACCAAAGAAAGGCGATCTCAGCAAGTGTGAAAACTACAGAGGCATCACTCTTCTCTCAATACCAGGCAAAGTCTTCAACAGAGTATTGTTAAACAGAATGAAGGACTTCGTAGACGCCCAACTTCGAGATCAACAGGCCGGATTTCGTAAGGATCGATCATGTACTGACCAAATTGCTACATTACGGATCATTGTGGAACAATCAATTGAATGGAACTCACCACTCTACATCAACTTCATCGACTACGAGAAAGCATTTGACAGCGTGGATAGGAAAACACTGTGGAGGCTTCTTCGACACTACGGTGTGCCTGAGAAAATAGTCAACATCATTTGGAATTCTTATGATGGATTCAACTGCAAAATCGTACACGGAGGTCAGCTGACAGACTCTTTTGAGGTGAAGACCGGTGTCAGGCAAGGTTGCTTACTCTCACCCTTTCTCTTTCTCCTGGTCATCGACTGGATTATGAAGACGTCAACATCTGGAGGGAAGCACGGTATCAACTGGACAGTTAGGACGCAGCTGGACGATCTGGACTTCGCAGATGATCTGGCTCTTCTATCGCACACTCGACAACAAATGCAAGAGAAGACGACCAGTGTAGCAGCAGCCTCTGCAGCAGTAGGTCTCAACATACATAAAGGAATAAGCAAAATTCTCCGATGCAACACAACATGCACCAACCGAATCACGCTTGATGGAGATACCTTGGAGGACGTTAACACCTTCACATATCTGGGCAGCATCATCGACGAGAAAGGTGGATCGGACGCAGATGTGAGGGCGCGGATTGGCAAAGCGAGGGTTGCATTTCTACAGTTGAAAAATATCTGGAACTCCAAACAACTTTCAAACAAAACCAAAATCAGGATCTTCAATACAAATGTCAAGACAGTTCTACTGTATGGAGCGGAAACATGGAGAACTACCAAAGCCATCATCCAGAAGATACAAGTGTTTATTAACAGCTGTCTACGCAAAATACTTCGTATTCGTTGGCCAGACACCATCAGCAACAACAAACTGTGGGAGAGAACAAGTCAGATTCCAATGGAGGAGGAAACCAGGAAGAAGCGGTGGAAATGGATAGGACATACACTACGAAAAGCACCCAACTGCGTCACTAGACAAGCCCTCACATGGAACCTTCAAGGCAGAAGGAAAAGAGGAAGGCCAAGGAACACACTACGCCGAGAAATAGAGAAAGATATGAGAGGAATGAACAAACATTGGACAGAACTGGAGAGGGAAGCCCGGGACAGAGTTGGTTGGAGAAAACTGGTGGGCGGCCTATGCTCCATTGGGGGTAACAGGCGAAAGTAAGTAAGTAAGTGGACTAATTCAACCATATCAGGTGTAGACAGTTACCTACCGAAGGCGATGGGCGAGGCTGCGCGAAATCCTTAGATTGATCAGAGTTAGTAGACATTAACACCAGCTGGATGCCGACCAGCTCAATGATTCAGAGGTTAGACGTTCGCGCGCAAGACCGACGGCCCCGGGGTTCGAATCCTGTGAGTAGCTGAGGTCGTGAATACGCACTATTGATGAGTCCTATACTAGGGACGAGAAAATGTCTGTCTTTCAGTGTTTCCAGGTTTCTAATGTTTGTTTCATGATATTAATGTGTAAAAACCGATGAACACAACTAATCGTGTTCAATAATTGTCGAGATTGGTAGTGAACAGTAAGTATTATTCACATTTCCTAGGCTTATTCGATTGCATAATACCAATTCTCATATTCCCATTGATCGGTTTGTCTATTGAAAATAAAAGTAACCATAATTTCTACTGTTTAGTTCGTTCGTTAGTTAGTTAGTTACTGACCTTTAAAGCATATCATTCTTGGTCGTTGTTGTGTACACTGCCTATTTATTGTCTGTCTGTCTATCTGTCTGTCCGCTTATCCATATCACACAATAATCGAATCAATGTGAACATCACAGTAATCAGATACATATACATATGGCAGGCATTTTAAATAGCATAAGCGCAGTGTACGCAATAATTAATGAAGAAGAAGCCGTGACAACAACAATGTACACGCGCATGCGCGCACGTGCACCCATGTGTGTATGCCTCTGCTGTGCAGTTTTTACACTGGGGTTGTGGTTGGCCTTTAATCAAATAGTTGTGAAAATGATTTTCATCACAAAATTATGTATTTCTAGATCATATATGAAATGCATTGTGTTGTGATTCTTTGAAATTTCCGTCAGTCGGTCAGTCAATCACTCAGCCTGCTTTCTTCCATCTGTATGTTTTTTTTTTAAATCGCAAGCACAAACAATGTAATTCCTTTGTTTTGTTTGTTTTTATTGTCAAAGCACAATCATACTACTACTGTGCGTCAGTGCGTGTGTGTGCGCATCTCTATTTTGTTTTGTGTTCTACTGTTGATATTTTTTTAAATGTTGGTGTTATCCGATTTTGTGAATTTTTGTGTGCAGTCCTTTCTATACTTTTTAATGGGTTGATTGAAATGTATATATTTTTTAATCAATGACATATTGAACACAAAGAAATATCATTTGAAATCATGAATCGATCATTGTTTCACCCTCTGCATTAGAAACCTGGAAGCAATGGGAGACGGTTGTTTCATCCTGGGGCCGGAACAGACCAAAACATGACACAAATCCATGATAAAGTCACTGACTTCCGGGCGGAGTCATGTTAGGTGTCGAGATTGACGGTAACTGATGGTTAGAGATCCTGAATGATATGACTCAAAATCACTTGCATCCACTCTTTGTGTTCTCTCAAATTGTGTAAACTTCTGAATTCCTCATCACCTTCCCTTCTCAAGTTTATTTCACTGGATTTATACTCCATAAAACAATTTCTTCGAACCTTAATCTCTCCTATTACTGCTATTACTTTGACTACTGTGGGATTTGAATTGACCATTGCATCTCTGCGTGCTAATGTGATATGACAATTTGAACTGGTTGTTTTTTTGATTGACTGACTGTTTCATCCCTAGCATGGGACTCATCAGATGTGCGGATCCATTACTCGTGCTATTCGCAGGAGAACGCTTTGTTTGCATTTTAATTCCGACTAAGATTTCGATGGTTTTAATTTAACCGATACACACGTGGTTAATCTAATTGGTACACGTACTCACTCACACACACACACACAAATACGAAGACAATTTTTGTTTAAAACCACTTAATTACTAAAATTAGTTGCATAAACAGTATAAATACGAATGGATGGTGAAAATTGTTGAGTTTTATTGAAATTGTGCACTAACCAACGATAGATAGATGATCGCCATTGGAAACCTGGAAATGTGACACCAAAAGCCTTGAGTTTGATTCCCACTTATGTGGTTGTGGATTTGCTTAGCGGATCAATAGTTCCATACTTGGAGGAAACGGTTGTCCATTGTTTCCATGTTGATGGTTCCAATGTAAATCAGATAATCTTGTCCCAACCAGGTAGTCTACACTTGCCAACATGACTCAGTCCATTTATCAGTGACTTCGTGGATTTCTGCCATGTTTTGGTTTCACCGCCCTTAGCTTTATTACATCTTAATCCTACATAGCAAAACATGGCTCGACGAGGCAGTCGTTGGTTGGTCATTCGTAACACATGTTGTACCAACCGACCCAACTGATGAAGTTTTACTACTTCATCAACTGGATCTTCCATCCTTACTTAGTACCCGACTCCTAGCAAAGTATGGTTCTATACGAATCGATTCCCAACAATTCGTTAACCGTTGATGTGCATTATATCTTAGATATTGTATTTTCTTCCCCCATTGTCACTCTTTTCATTTTTCATAGATCGATCTTTTGAACATCATTTTTCAATGCTTGCCACATCAACTCCACCAGAATCACCAAATGTCAAACAGAATGCAACATCTATGGAAGCACACGCCAGCGACAATTCACATATGTTCACTTGCTGTTCATCAATAATCCCTAATAATTTTAATGTTCGAATTATATGTCAAGGTGTAGTCCAGCGTCGAACTGTATACCGTTTTACACCAACACTTAATTCATATCAAAGTTTCGATACAATCAGTCCAACTAGTCCATTGTTTGCCTCATCGTCGTTACATGCTTCCAATTCTTCTCTATCTGGTTCTTCAGTCGTTGTTGGTACTACTGGATCGACAATGACAACGAATACAAAACAAACATTACACAACGCGTCAACATCATCATTATCATCGACATATCGACCAGCTGGTTTCTCTAAATGGCGTCGTCTATGGGCTACTTTAGTTATGGTTGGTGATGGTCTCACTGCGTATATGATTTATTTTGAACCGAAAGTAAAAAATGCCATCTATCGTAGTCAAGTAAGTTTGTAGTGCCTCCACATATTATATTCGAGTTCGCTTACATTTAATTTGGTTAAGCAGCCCTTTCGATTAATTTATTTAACCTAGCCATTAATTTGTATTGCAACAATTTATATGTTGTACCATTCGTTCTTATTATTGTCTGGTTTGTATGAGCTCACATGACGTCCCACTGTGGTGCGCGCTACTTATAAGTAGTATATGACGCGAGTAAAAACTTAATGTCTGGCAGCAGAAGATGGGGGAAGATCAAGAAAGGAAGAGTGGGAACACAATGGATTGATGTTTGCATCAGGAACAGTCCAGTTCGATATGATGGATTGATATTTTACAAATTAACGATTTACGATATAGTTTTTCTATTTTACCGATTAACTCTGTAATTTGAGATAAATACAATTCGGTTGCCCTCAACTGTATTCTCCTTCACTACACCACTTGTCATTTGACCTTGTCAACTATTCGTCGCTTTTATTCATGTGTGCCTATTACGCTTGTCGCACGTCTGTCTTATATTTGTCTGACTATATATTCTTAGTCATGCTCTAACCCTTTGAGTTGGCTTACTAGCCTTCTCCACATCGCTTCATCCTGTTCCTCCACCCATTCATCCTCATTGTAATCGTAGGAGTTGGCTCAACAGCCTATTCCAACTCACGTCGCTTCATCCCTTTTATTCACTGCTTCTTCGCTTCGCTTTGTGGTGTGTCCCGAGGGGGTGGCCAAACCAAAACATGGCAGAAATGCATGAAGTCATTGACGAGTGGACTTAGCCATGTCGGTAATTGCCGACTACCTGGTTGGGGTCCGCGAGATGTTAATAATCGATGGTTAGAGACCTTGAACAACATGGCTCAAAATCGTTCGCAATGGCGCCAGTGCATTTATTCTTTGTGTTCTCTCAAATCCTAATCTTCTGGATTTTTCGACCCCTCTAGTTTTGACTTTCTAAACTTTTCTCATTGAATCATACTTCTTGAATAATATCTTCTAATCCTAACCTCTCCGATTACTTCTAATACCTTTACTACCTCTTCTACTATTGGATTTGAATTGACAATTATATCTCTGTGCTGATATGGTATGGCAACATGAACTGATGTACTTACTTACGAAGTTCTACGTTGCATCTGACTGACTGACTGACTGTGTCCCAAGTAAACGTATTCATCACTACGAGTTCACCTTCTGATTTACAAACCGTCGTCAGACGCTATTTAGTAACGATTGTGTAGACCAGCTAATCACGAAAGATTAAAAACACGCAGTAAATCGACACATTACAAATGGTGAGACCGCCGTTGAAATGGGTTACCACAAGTTTCATATTCTCTTTACTTTCTAAATGTGTAATATTGTTGTTTTTTCATTGAAATTGTTCTCTAAAAATGTGTTTTTTCTCTCTCTCCTCTTGTTCATTATTATTATTTCAGTTTCAAGCTCATCAATGCCAAATCCATTGCTTGTTCAGTCCTCCTCCTCCCCCTTCTCCTTCAGTTGTATTATGTGCTTCCAGTCGTCGAAAAAACAAACTGAATGAATTAGAGAAATTACAAAATCCAATTGCTGATGATTCAGTTGAAGTAGATATAGCTGAAGTTTCAGAACTTCTCAACGAATCCAACTCGAATAAATCTGACATTTGTACTACTACTTCTACTACTACTAATAATAATATTCATCAGAAAATTGCATATGATCCACCAAATTCAAAGATAACATTCATGGCTGCAAAAGTTGAACCCGGTAAACATCGTAATGGTACTTTAGATCCAGACTCATTTATGCTGACTGATTTTATTCTTGGCAAAACCTATCGTTTTCGACCGATATTGTTTCCTACAGAAAAAATGCCTACAACTAATTCTCTGTCAAAACTTGATCCTATCCGACTCAATAGTAGTGGAACTATGAATTGGTTTGTACGTAGTAGTGGTGGTGTCAGTAGTGCTTTACAAAATTCTCACACATGTCCAAGAGTTTCACAATCCCCCGGGCATTTATCATTTTCACCGGAAATCCATAGTTTCGGTCGTGTACGTGGTCTATCAGCTCCAGGATCATTTATTCATCCACAAGTTAGTTCACGGTGTTCCATGAAAAAAGATAAACGAATAACAACCATTGAGAAGGAATCGAATGACTGTGCTCCATTGAAATGTTTATCAACTAATGAACATGTAGATCTATGGTTAAAATGTATTCACGGTGTTATGGAACATATTCAAAACTCATATCTACATCGAAAATAACCACACAAAAAAATCACAGTGTTGTTGGTGTTATTATTGTGTTGTGTTGCTGTTTTTTTCTCTCGAGTGGCTGGCTTCTCCGCATTTTTTTGCTCCTACTCTTCTCCCTTTTTCTTTGTGCTTAACAAAAAACTGTAGTCAGTTAGGCTTGTTGAATTGCTTTGTTTCCCTTTTTTTTATCCGGTGTTTTCATGCTTTCTCAATAGATTATTCATTCTATCACATGTACATGTACATAGTAGATCTTCTATACATTTAAAGTGTAGTTCCTCCTGTCCATTAGGCAAGTGGGTGGGTAGTTTATTATTTTCATAATATTTATTAAACCTCAAGTTTCCTTTTCTAATTAGTGTAGTAGTAGTAGTAGTTATTACATTGTTTCATAGTTGCAAATCTTCTGATATAATTTTTGTGATTGCTAACCTCTTTCTTTTTTTTAAAAAAAAAATTGTGTATTTATTTTATTCATCCTTTTACTACTACTAATACTACTTCTACTATTATCAGTAGTACTACTACTATTATTATTATCAAATGTATGATTTGTTTATTCGACATGTAGACTACTACTACTACTAGACTGTAGATATTCTCAATGAATGAATGAATGAATGTTTGTTATGGTTTTTTAATCGGTTTTAATCTTTCTGACTGTTGTTCCTATTACTATTATTCATTTCTCTCTCTCTCTCTTACTGAATATTTGCATTTCCATGGCTTTATTTATGGCCATAAGACAAAGAAAATGACTTCCCAGTATGGTTTTTTATTGTTATTATTATTATTATTATTTGTGAACCGGAAAATTTCTTTTTTTTTTATTTAGTAATATATTCTTCTAGTTCTTTTGTTGAATTATTTACTTGTTTACTTACTTAACGACGTCTGCTTTACCCCATTGAGGAGGAGAAGGAGGAGTATAGGCCGCCAACCAGGATTATTATCCAACCTAATCTGTCCTGAACCTGTCTGTCTAGTTTTGTGTGCTGTTCAGGATGCGCTGTCTGGATGCTCAGCACTTTGCGTAGACAACTGTGAATGGAGACTTGTATCTTCTGGATGATAGCTTTTGTAGTTCTCCAAGTTCTCCGCTACACACGGTAGAATTGTCCTTGACATATTTGTATTGAAAATTGTGACTTGAGTGTTAGTTGGCTGTTGTTTTGAGTTGCAGATGTCCTATGATTGTAGAAATGCTGGTCCTTGCTTTGCCGACTCGCACCTTCACATCTGTAACAGATCCAGCTTACTCATTAATGATGTTTCCCAGATATGTAAAGGTTTTTACACATCCTCCAAAGATTCTCCATCAAATGAGATTTGGTTGTAGAATGTTGTATTGTATCGGAGGATCTTGCTTATTCCTTTGTGTGTGTTGAGTCATTCTGTTGCTGAGGCTGCTTCTACACTAGTCGTCTTCTGAATTTGTTGTTGCGTGTGGACTAAAAGATCCAGATCATCTGCGAACCCTGGGTCGACTATGTGCATTCTAGTTGTCCAACGTATTCCGTGCTTCCCTGCAGATGTTAACGTCTTCATAATCCTGTCGACCACCAGAAGAAAGCGAAAGAGTGAGACACCGGTCTTCACTTGAAATGAATCTGTAAACTGTCCTACATTCATCATGTGGGTGATGGATGCTGACCTTCTTCAATTATATCATATAGTTTGAGTGCGAGTAATTGACAGTCACTGTCAGAATCACTCACGCATCGACTTACACATGGTGCTATATGCCCATGTCAAACTACTTCATTTATTTCGGAAACTATTGGAGATGTAGCAAAATATAAGTCTAGATTCATTCAGCCTCTTCGGGTGTAACTGATTGGTATATCCTGTAAGTGTCCGCATTTTAACTATGTTCAAATCGCGTTCTGGAGGAATTTCGATCAAACAAGTGGGATACTGTTAACTAACTATGTCAGGCATTATCTGGTCTGACGGAAGTGATATATTCATACTTTGGGCTCAAATGAATGTAAATAACGATTGTCATAATGTTACAAATTCGTTTCATGCGTCATAAAACGCGTCTCAAACATCTAATATCTTCCCATAGAGATAAATACAGTCGGAATAATAAACTGCCAAGCTTTAGCTGGGGTGCTTTTAATTATATGTTTTCTTAACCTAAAGGGGTCTGAAATAATTCATAGGTTACAAGAGATAGAGGGCTAGTGAAAAGCTGAGATTAAGAACTATGATAGTCGAATAAAACGAGGATTAAATTGCATAACCTTCACGTTTCTCCAATATATTTTCACAAGCTAGTATAAAGCAATTGATTTCTTTGTGTTCGATTCTCGTTCTTTCGGTATGGTTCTGGGTGTTTGGTATTCGTGAGAAGTGAAAAGTAACCAGCTATTAGACATCGAATTCACGAGCGGATAGTGTGATTGCTTGACGCTTTAAACTTTGATAGCCAGTATAAATCCAAAAAAATTTGGGACAGAATACTTGGCATTGTCAGAGTTAACAACTTCCAATACATAAATACAAGGCTAGGGATACTTTATAGTTCAAACTTCTCGTTACTTTATATTATTCATATTTTCTATCCGATCATAGAACTGAACAAATTAACAAAGAGTAAATCTTACACCCAAGTCACTATTTATGATTGCCTATCTTTGCCAACTCCGGTGTTACGACGAAGTCATACTTCTGAGTTATTTAATCCATCTTTTTGTTATCTTTAGTTAAAGCATTTAAAATAGAATGTTTACTCTTCGTGTATCTGGAAGCCCTGCTGCTGCTTCCCGTGTCCTCGTTAGTGTAGGTTGTAGTATTAGGCCCTAGGGAAGAACTACTTATCCTAGTCTGGAACCCAGAAAATAGTCACTTGTGCGCTGTCCGACTAAACGGGACAGTAAGAACTCGTAAAGATAGGGACACTCGCCTTTGCCTCTTCGTCGTATCTGTCTACGCTACCCCTGGATGCAGTTCA
>CALYCR020000901.1:0-11882 GCA_944470395.2 Schistosoma turkestanicum
ACTGTCTCTTATACTTAATTTAACTGCTATAACTTTTACAGTAATTGTAAAAGCATTTGTGACAATTTGATCTAGCCTGTAAACTGGCGTGACTCTTGTAACTTAGTTATTTGAGAATAAATTATTATTATTATTATTATTATTAGAGAAAGAAGCTCTTGCTCTTGTGTTTGCTGTTCGCCATTGCCACAAGTTTATGTACGGTCGTAGATTCACGCTTCTCACAGATCACAGGCCCCTGCTATCAATAGTCGGGTCAAATTCTGCAAATCCTCAGAAATGAGCCTTGGTACTTTTCGGGCATGATTTCGAAATCCAGTTCCGATGCACTCAACAATTCGGATGGGCAGATGCTTTATCATAACTCGTGATTGGTCAGGTGGCAGCTGAGTGAAACATGGTAATCGCATCTCTGTCAGTGGAAGACCAAGAGCAATGTTATATGATGACGATGAATGTTATATGAATGTTATATGATGATGAATGATGTTATATGATGAATGTTATATGAACAACCTCACCATCACGATAACAATGAACTATGTCATCAATGGTTGTCCGTCTAAGAAACTTGATGATGACATGGAGCAACTATATCTGCGGCGGGATTCACCATGCACTGTAAACGACTGTTCGATGTTTGAAGAAGGATTGGTTGTGCCAAAAACCCTTCGCGCAAAAGTGCTGAGACAGTTCCACCTCCGTCACTCAGGGTTTAGGTGAATGAAATCCATAGACAGGAGTTATGCATACTTGCCCCTAATTGATCGGCATGTCACTGATTTGGTTGGAAAATGCATGTGCTGTAAGCGAGCGGCAACTTTCCGCCGGTTTTAAGGACACAACCTGACCATCCAAAATACACGCCTTCTTCACTGGCCTAATTAATGGAACTCTGTATTTAGTTGTAGTCGAGGCCCCTTCAAAATAACCATAAATCAGCTGTGTAATCCTGCCCACGATGACCAAAACAATACAGCTCCTCATTTAAATTTTCTTTAGAAATGGCATACCAGAGGTTATATAATCTGAAAACGGGTCGTAATCTACCTCTACCCAATTCCAAGCATTTTATTAATGGCTAGCAACCAAGCACGAACGGTTGCCACCATACCACCCGCCATCGAATGGACAAGTAGGAATGTTTTTAGAGACAAACGACTGTGAAGATTCAAGTCGTCTCCATAAAAGTACGCTATTATTGGGACAGGAGTTTTGGGGACGTTTTATCCCCAGAACTCACTTCCAAAGTATCTTATTTTGTAATTTGTAGCTGAAATTTTGATTTATGTTTTCGTGCATAAGTCGCTGGGCTGACCTTTAGCTTACATTTAATAATAATAATAATAATAATTTATTCTCAAATAACAAACATGTTACAAGAGACATGCCAATTTACAGGCAAGATCAAAATGTTAAGATTAACAACATATTTCTTTTAAAACGTTATACATTTACTGAAACATTTCACAAGATTCATTGTGTTCTTAAAGATGGAATGTTCAATGTGAATAATTGGCGCAAGTTACGAAGGTTGCGTTACGACAATCATCTTATGGACTGAGAAATGATTCATAGTAGAGATAGGTTTGCATATAACAAGAATTGATGCGGTAAATGTACAAAGGTATGGTTGATATTCGTCAGCTAATGATTTTACATGTTCTTGGGTAGGGTAACCAAGTCTACTGCAAATATCCAGACTAATATATGAGGAGTGGAATAAGGTTCTGAAAAAAGAGGAATAAAGAAGACGGGACGAGGAGCGGAACAGAAAATACGTTTATAGATAAAACAAAGGTATGTTTACTCAGACTTTTTTAATGTCATTACTGTACACCTGTACTTATGTAGGTTAATGAAGACAAATTATTGGTGAGATAACTATTGGGAAGTTAGTCGAAAGAATAGAGGAAATTCAGAAGTACCAAGTTGTTAGTAATAATGTTGATTTACGAAATATAATAAAGAGGCTCAGTGATATAATTTTTTGTTTTATATATTCTTTTTATTTTTAACTCTGCAGCTCAAGAAATTATGAATGAGCTCTTTTTTAGTATAGTTATCCTGACCAGCTTGTAATAGGATTTCTCGGTAGGAAGTAAAAACCAGTGCAAGGTTACAGACATGAGTTGTAGACGAGGTTAACTAGGAAAAGTAACATCAATATCACTGATTTGTTACATCCTGCCATATCGTAAGGAGCCGTAAGCAAACAAAATGTTCTGCCACACAGACATGGGTAGATTGAGGTTATCGCCCCACCGTCATGAATGCTGGTCAGAAACTCCACCCTCCCTCCTTTTGTGATGTTAGGCTCTCTTACGTTTAATGGTTGATTGTAAATAATGGTCTCTAGTCTACTCTAACTTTTTTTTTGTAAACCTTATCGGAATTCACTTTCTCTACTAGCTCCATATTACAAGCCATCCAGATAACTTCGCCAGAGAAAATATCCACGAAGCATATCACACTGATTTTAAGTAAACGAATGGTATGATTTGTAAGATGAGTCAGTCAATAGGTAGTTTGGAAATAGGAAGGACAGGGAGCTGGAACGAGGAGAAGGAGAAAAAAAAAGAGTTGAAATAATGTTAAAAATTAATGAGTAAAGCGATAAGCTGGTAAGCAGGCAAGGTGTTTGGATGTTAATGAATTGGGGAAATAAAAATTAGTTAAACTGTTAATACGTAAATAAGAAGATACTCACAATTATACATGGTGTTTGAGTTCCTTGTAATTGACAGTAGTTGATCAGCATCTACAGGCTTGCCAATTTGTCTGTCTACTAGAAATAAAAACTAAAACCGCTATGAAGATATGAAAATAATGATTGGAATTTAAAAGCAGAGAAAAGTCACGGTTAACACCTCAAAGGCGTAACCTATTGCCGTTAGTAGGAGCAGGGGGATTTGTCTACCATTTCATGATACATGTATGGGTGGTAATGAGAACACAATATGGTCATAGTCTATAATTAGTTTCTGAGGTTTATCTAAATATTTGCTGGACCATAAAAGAGTGCCTGGGGACCTTGTGTGAGTTCTGGGAATAGTCGATAAATCTCTTTAGAATCTAGCAACAACATGACTAGTTTCTTGAACTTAGTGATTGTGTCACAGATACGAATAGCGATTGGTAACCTGTTCCACAGTAGACTGTATCGTATTACAAAGAAATTAGAACGCAATGATTTTTTGTGTTTTGCCGTTAATAGTTAAGTTATCAAGATCAATCTGAATCTTAGCTATATTTTCGTCCAGATCTTCAGGCTTATAGCTGTATACTATTTTCAGATCATCAGCATATAAGTATGCTCTTCCAAATTTTATAGTATTACGTATGTCATTAATGTACATTAGAAACAAGAGTGGACCTAAGACACTTCCCTGGATAACCCCACTGGTTATTGGTCTTGGTGATGAAAGACAGTCATTGTACTTTATCATTTGTTGTCGTCCATTTAGGAATGAAGCTAACCATGAGTGCAGTGGGTTGATGATTCCGAATGACTTCAGTTTAAGTAGAAGCCTTTTGTGTGGGACTTTATCAAAAGCCTGTTTAAAATCGAAGAAGAGGACTGATACCAGAAGTCCTTTGTCTTGTTCATGTGTGATATTGTTGAAATAATCTAACAGACATGTATCACACGATCTGAACCTCAAGAACCCATGCTGTGAGGTCGATATCAGATTGTTACTAAGTAGATGTTGTAGTAACTCTGCCTTAACTATTTTCTCCATAACCCGAGATACTACTGAGGTTATGTTTATAGGTCGGTAATTTTCAACGTTCGCTGTAGGCCCCGATTTTATAGTGGGGATGATATGTGTAGTCTTCCAGTTATTAGGGTAACACTCTGTGGAGAGAGATATAGTAAATAGTTTGAGAAGAATAGCACTCAGATCATTGCTACCATTTTTCAGCATGCTGGCTGGGATGCCATCTGGTCCTTCAATGTAAGAGTGCTTCAGTGTACCAATCGCCTTAGAAATGTTCTGTATACTAAATTCAACACTGGCGATTTCACAGGAAGGAGTTTGGGTCAGATGTGACTCATTTATTGAGTTTTCGTTTGTTAATGTGGCACAAAAATGTTCGCTAAACAACTCTGCGATACTTTTAGGGTCGTCATACACTTCTTACTAGTAAAATCCCTCACTGTCATTGGTTAAAGGATTAACTTAGTATGCTATTTTTGTGGCTCTTCCAGCGTGTGTGCATATCAACCTCGTTTTTTCTGGGTGCTTGTTTGAAAGGAATATAGCTTTCCAGGATACCTGACGTCGGCCCGAGACTTCTTCTTTGGAATGCAGCCCGAAAGATCCTGGACTATTGGCGCCGACCCTATGTGGTTTTCCCGGACACTCTGTATCTTGATGAAGTGTGTCAGCTGGAGTTGAGGCCCCTTCAACGAAGAGTATGTGATCCAGTGCTGAAAGAGTACTGGACGCCCACTTACGTGGGATTAACCCTGCTTGGCTGAGTGCTTGCGCGTGGTCGAGTGCATGACATCTTTCTCACGGAACGGTGTAAGTTCCAGCTGACCTTGTGGGACAAATTCGATCTTTAGCTTCATGTGGGGTTCGGGGGCTTCAATCGATTGTATCAGAGCAAGGCAGTTGGAGGCCAGACGGTGGGAACGACTGCTGGTTAGTGCACTGCTGGGTGGCTCGGTAATCCGTCCCGGGGTCCAGCTGGGTAGGCCCGCCTTGCCGCTCATGCCGATTGGGGATTTTTGGAAGTGGATCTGTGGTGAGATCTTGCTGATTCATTAGTGCCCGAACGGGGGCCACTGTTAGTGTGCGTGCTGTTTGGACATCCGATTTGCTTGCTGGCCAAACTGGACAACATGTACTTTCCCAATTGGGGCATAGGTGATCACTAAAATGGCTACAATGAGAATCCTTGTGCTGCCTAAAAAGCAGCGATGTTTATGTGCAGCAGTCTTGTTGGTCAACCAAGATTTATTTTGGTTGCTCTTCTTTAGTTGAATAAAAACTATTGTCAATACTAATTACCAAGTCTTCTCAGGTAAAGACTTCATTATCAATAAGAAACCACTGTTAACCCATGTGATACAGAATTATTCAAGACTTATCCTAATCTGTGAGTTGATGGTTAAGAGACACTGTAGTGAAGCATTTTCTGGAGGTTTTCATGATGGCAAACAAATTCCTGATTACTCCAAGTGTTTTGACGAAGGATTTTTCTGCATTCAGTACTCCACCTAGATGAAATTACATCTTTATTTCTGCGCTGGTCAACAGCATGTGGCAAGCCGTGATAAAAGTCCTATCTCTTTAGCTCACGATAGTTTAAATGTAGTGCTAGCTGCAAATGAGCGTTTGTTATCTTGTGAAAGGACGTCCAAGTTAAAAATTTTATTTTCTTGATTCAACTTTTATTACTATTATTCCATGAAGACATCCCAAAAATACTTATACACCATGGACAAAGGCAGCTAGATTATTTTTTGAACTTTCTAGCCAACTGAAACGTCCATTAGGAATACATGATATCAACCTCATTACGGTACCTATTTATGAGACAGTATCATAACAAAGGAAACCGAATGCAAAGGCTGACACAGATTAACACTATAATTGCTTGAGAGTTTCACAAAAATATACCAAACACCATGAAGCAATTACAATCATATCATTTGGTTTACACAAGTTAGCCTCACACAGCTGAGTAGAAACCGGCTACTCTCTCCCCAATCTTCAAAGGAGGAGATGGAAAGGACCAAGCTTGTTATAGACCAGTCGCATTACTACTAATATTGTCAGACGTTATGGAAGGGCTGGTGGACGAACAAATGAGGGGGTACATGGATAAGAGTAAAATACTCCATGAAGCTCAACACGGGTTTCGCAAAGGCAGATCGTTTACATCTAATCTTCTCATTGCAGGAGACAGTTGGACATAGATTTTGGTCCGTAAAATAACGGTACACGTAGTATTTCTTGAATTTGCAAAAGCCTTTGACATAGTACCCCACGCAAGCCTCTTATTAATAATCTAAAATATTACGGAAATGGACTTCATCGACCCACTCGTATCTTGGCTCAGAAACTACGATGAGAATAGAGTGCGCGCGAGCTGGCGTGTATCCACATCAGTAGTTTCACAGGGGACCATCCTAGGCCCACTTCTCTTCCCAATATTTATTAAAGACCTTTTAGGCTCAGTTATGTCACCGGCAATGATCTACGCAGACGATGCGAATATCTGGTGGTCAATTAGAAGCGAAAAGGATTCGACTTAGCTCCAAAACGACCTTACATCTATTGAGTAATGGGCATTGAAAAACGATTTAGAACCCAACCAACTGAAGTGCCACGTCATGCATCTCCTGCCTCACATGATGCAAGCGATCTATACCCTCAATGGAAGTCCGCTCTCTAATGTTTCCTCAGAGCGCGATCTCGGTTCAGTAACCACAGAAAGCCTTCACACTAGTCCGAACTTTGTAGGGGACACAACCAATGCAAATGCATCTCTTCACTTTATGCGAAGACAACTTGGTGCTATCACCCCGCAATTATTCTTGACAATGTTCAAGACGTACGCGGGCCCATACCTGGAGGCTCACAACGTCATCGCACCCCCTCTGCTTAAAGGAGACATAAATCTCTTCGATTGAGTGTAGAGACAAACAACCACATGGGTGATAGGGTTGAAAAATAAAACTTACGAAGATAGACTACAGCTCCTGAGATTATTTCCACTGAGTTACAGGAGAATCAGAGGTGATCTGATTATGGCGTACAACATAAGAAGCACGCCTAACCATCCCAAAGTAAGCATCCTACATATGCATCAGCACCACTCCCCTCAAGGCAATCCTCGAAAGATCGCACATCAAAGAGCGGATACTCAGATTCGTGCACACTTTTTCTCATTGTGAGTGGTTGCAATTTGGAATGCTCTTCCAGCCGAGGTGACCACAACCCCCTCAGTAGAGAGCTTTAAGAAAAGACTTGATAATCACGTATTCACATACGGATTATCGTCTCCCTCTTGGACTAGTTGTTCATGATGACCTGCTAGTTGTTATTATTGCCATCTCCTCAGATCACCTACGTAATCCGTCTCGCTTCTCATCTCTGTTACTTCCCGTTGCTTACACTACAGTCCACTCTCACAATATTCACTACCAATTATTAAACTAAGTCACCTATATATCACTTAGTTCTAAAATTTTATTCACATTAACATTAGAATTTTATCCTTATTGTCCTTCACTGTGCAACTAACTGATATTCGGTCTGGTAATGTGACAGCTGCTGATACCCAGAAACATTACTTCTATGAGACGAACGTTTACATTCAAATCCCGAAACTCAACCAACTGCCAAATGACTAGAATTAGACACTCGAGTGGCTAGACCTCCATTCGTTGGAAACTACCGAACACTCAGGACCGTACTGAAAGAACAAGAATCGAGCTCAAAGAAATAAACTGGTTTACACTAGCTCGTGAAAAAGATATTAGGTATTGAATATTGAATTGTTGTCTACGCATACTGTACACTGTGTTTCAAGGCCGGAAAATTCTCAAATTTCAAATGTCTACAGACGGCTCTGCCAAGGACAGCAAAGCTGATTACTTGAGACGCTACCTAGAACCAGGTGGTAGTAAGAAGAAACGTAAAGCAGTTAATGACATTACAGTAAAATACATTTCGTGAGTTTTAAAAATAGGTCTGATTTTTATAGTGCACCATGTTCAATATCCAGACTATAACAAAATAGTTTGTTTTCCAAGTTCAGAAACCTCCAGCCAGCTGTCTTACTGATATATAATATGGGAAGAACAATATCACTCAATTTCTATGTGTCTCTTATCCCCATGAAACGTGAGTTCAAGTAGGAAGGTTGGCCGCTGTTCAAGGAACAAGTTTGGTGAACTTCTGTCATACTTTTATATTCAGCCTTACTTAGTATTATGTTGACCCTCTAACGTTAATAGTATGGATTCCACAGTTGGGAGACAAAATGATGTATGAGTTTCCTTTTGGTCAGTAGCTGCAATTGGACTGCATCTTCTGACCGTATTATTCTCCTTTGTGAAATAGACACCTAAGTTAAAAACTCAAGCAGCTTGTCCCTGAGGTCTTTTTTTTCGTTTCGGCCATCTTCGCAGTACCCCATCATATATACTAATCTTTTGAATTCCTCATAAATTTGGAAGGAGAAAGATATTCTCTCTAAAGTTATCTCACTGTATTATATTTGTTGAATAATTTCCTCGAACCCTAATCTTCATTACCGCTAATACTGCTACTACGTCTACCAGGATGGGATTTTAATTGACATTTGCGGTAATGCGGTATGGCAACCTGAACTTATGTACGTACGTACGAAGTTTAACGTAACTGACTGACTATTTAGTGAGGCACACCATATTTTGTGTCCAGTCGTACTTGATTTTATAGAAATCAAACAAACTAGTATACCAATACTGCTGAGAAGTCAGTCAATGCTATGCTTAGTCCTATTAGTATTATCGTAGTAGCTAGTTTTCCTAAGATTTCACTGAGTGTAGTTTTCGAAGTGGAGGCAGGCTGTATTGAAGCTTTATATTTTCAATGTCAATAAGATGTGCCCGTAAGAAAGCCTTATTCAAAAGTTTTTTTCACACTGCCGTGTCTGTTGATCCATCAGACTTTAAAACTGTAAACTATCAAGGAGCTGTATTGACCTCAACCAAATGTCGTGTGTGATATCAATACCTTTTGCATTAAATCACTATAATAACTCAGTTTGCCTTCAACTTCAACCGAATCCAACTCTCAATTAAACATTGGCGAGTTCAATCTGTCATTCTGTATAATCTGTTTAATATTTGAAAGAAATATTTCTAATAGGTTTCTAGTTGTCTTATCTTGTAAGTCATCTTTCGATTGTATTCCTATGCGCATTCTAAACAGTAGTCATTCCGGTTTCTTCGTCATTTACGGCAAACAGTTATGGCTTGGGGAATTCAAAACATTTTCACACTCCCATTTAACTGAGCACAATTCTGTAGTCATGTCATATCACAATAATACAATGGTCTAACGTTCCACGGTCTTTTGATTTACTGGAAACTCAAAAGAGATTGTTTAGTTTAACTCGTTACGATCCTGTCATCCAAATACTTATTCTTTGAAATAATACGAACGTACACCAACATCGTGTGACCATATTTTTGTTTGACGTTTCACAGGACGATTGTGTAGTTTGGTCTGGTTTGGAACAGTGGTTTATCTCCAAAGTCTTCATTGTTTATTGTCACCCTACTCGCAAATTAAGTTGACAATTCAGTACGTCTATGTATTTAACTCGTGGCTAATATGCTTTTTCCATTGTTTTTATTTTTTTTAGTGGTGATCTCCCTGAAACTTTAGATGCATTCTATAAAACAGATCCGGATAGTTTTGAATTTCCAACAGATCCATCATTTGTAGAACCATTACCAACAGTAGTTCGACAAGCAACTTTATTGAAAGATAAAAAACTTAAACAAGAAGATAAATCTAAGAAAGAAGCAGAATTAGAAGCCAGATATGATATATGGAATAAAGGGTATGTGTTTAACTTGATTGTTTAAACAATATTAACCTTTTTTCTGTTTGTTTCTAAAAACAGCATTAAAACTCTTGAAGAAACTTATAATAAACTTAAAGAACAAGAATATGAAAGTTCCAAACCACTAGCACGATATGCTGATGATGAAGATCTAACGGAACATTTAAAATCACAAATACATTCTGAAGATCCAATGGCACAATATTTTATTCAGAAATCAAGTAAACAGAAACACAAAAAGAAAAGTCATAAGAAGAAAAAACACAAACGTGAGTCCATATGAATCAATTTCAATGTAATTACAGGATGTATCCATTTTTATTTTTGTGTGTGTGGCTATTTGTGCTAATTTCTGTGAAACATGGCCAGTAAGAGTGGAGGATATTCGTAGGCTATTAGTATTCGATCATGTGTCTTCGATGCATTGCTTGTATATCGTGGGACCACCAAGTAAGCAATGCAGATATTAAGAAACGGATACTAGGTAAGGATGACAGATCAATTGATGAAGTATTGAAACTTCATCAGTTAAAGTGGGTAGGACAAGTGTTACAAGTGTCCAACCACCGACTGACTTGATGAGCGATGTTTTGTTGTGTTGGAGTCGGTTGGAAGAAAGCTAAGGGTAGGTCTAACTAATACATGGCATAGATCCATAAAGTCACTGACAACTGGACGGAGCCATGTTGGTAAATGTAGACTACCTGGTTGGTGTCCGCGAAACAATAGTAATCGATGGTTAGAGACCTAGAATGACATGGCGCTAAACCGTTTGCAATGGCACAGGTTCATATATTCTTTGTGTTCTTTCAAATTCCAATCTAATCTCCTCATGACCATCTTTCTCTTCTCAAACCTATTTCAATGTATTATACTCCTTGAGTAATATCTTCGGACCGTAATCTTTCCGATAACTGCTCATATTTCTACTATCTCTACCACTATGGTATTTGAACCGCCAATTTCGTCTTTGTGTGCTAATGTTGTATAACAGCTTGAACCATTGTATGTATGTACGTACGTACGAAGTTCTACATTGTAACTGACTGACTGAATTACCGAATCCTATATTAAAAGGAGTATAAACTGCTCAATCCATTCTCGTATTGAATTTTTTTATTGTAACATTTCAGTCTGGAACTTTTTTTTGTAATCTCTGTCAGTCATTCCCAACTACATTAAAATCGATAACCTATTTATGGAATCATGTTGAATCTTGATGCTAAGGTGAACTGTATGCTTGTGAAAAAGTTTTTAAACCAAGGTAATTATTCACAACTATATATTAGCACTACTACTGCACTAACTTCAACCAAAAGTCGATAACTTCCTGCACTGATTGCCACATTTTGATCAAATCAACTATCACATCCCCGATGGTTGACTAGTGTCAGGAGACCAATTCCAAATACCAATAAAAGTTATGCCTTAATCCCGGAAACCTTGAGTCAAATTCTAAATCTTTATTGGTTCACCACAAATTGATAACTGGTTTCTTTCTGTCCTGCCTCTCTTAGACCAAAAGTTCATAGGTCAACCTCCACAAAATCTTGTTATAGTTCAAGCAAACAGATTTAATATATAAAACAAAGCAAATAACACCATACGATAAGAAAACACATTTATACATAAGCAAACCAAAAGTAGCTGTAAACAGTAGGCAAATCAATAGATGAAGTAGTGAAACTTCATCAGTTGAGGTAGTTGGGACACGTGTTACGTATGGCTAACGACCGACTGCCGCGACGAGCTATGCTTTGTGGTGTAGGAGTAGATTGGAAGAAAGGTAGGGGCGGCTAGACGAAAACATGGCAGAAATCCATGAAGTCACTGACAAGTGAACCGAGTTATGTTTGTAAGTGTAGGCTACCTGGTTGGTGTCTGCGAGACGAAAGTAACCAATGGTTAGAGACCTTGAATGACATGGCTCAGAATCGTTTGCGCTGTCGCAGGTGCATCCACTCTTTGTGTTCTCTCTAATTCTAACCTTCTGAATTCCTCATAATCTCTACCTTTCTCCTTCTAAATTTATTTTACTGAATTATACTTCTCGAATCATATCTTTGCTACCTAATCTCCATTGCTGCTAATAATTCTACTTTCGCTATCACACTTGGATTTGAACTAACAGTTGCGTCTCTGTGCTGATGGGGCATGGCAACCTGAACTGATGTACTTACGTGCGAAGTTCTGCGTTGTATCTGTCTGTCTCTAATAATAGGTAGTGGTTAAGAATGATAAATAATCTTATATCAGTAATTGATGAACGAATCGGAGAGTTATAATAACAGGCAGATAAATAT
>CALYCR020000902.1:5000-11877 GCA_944470395.2 Schistosoma turkestanicum
GAAAGTTAATATATATTTTTTGTTAGAATTGACACCCAAACAAATACTTAGGTGATTTGTAAATGCTGACTATGTCCTCATGATATTCATATAATCTTGGTGTATCTGTGTTTCAGTTACCTTCAACTCTATATGTAAGAACAGTATATCACATTAAGTTAGTTTTATTCTTACAAACTAATTCATCATCAGTATTGCATGCAGTAACCAAATTAAAAATAACCTGTACCTCTAAAAGTTGAATTTTTATAGGTGGTTCTTGCTCCACATATCATAATTTGACAAATTTCCGGTAAACATAACATTACCAACTTTGGTGTGAGTTTATTTCATCTACGTTAGATATTATTTTTCATTTCAGATTAATGTCTGCAAACAGTATCCCAAATTTTTGAAATTTCTATTATGTTAACAAGTTTTAAGATGACAGAAATTTCTAGAAACATTATCTGTGAATTCTTTTTTTATCTAAAAATATGTGAACAATTTCACTATAATTCTTTCATGATACTACTAAACTTATTTATACGTGTTAGCTCAGAAGGTTACAGTTTCCGTCCATTTTTGAGTTTAGCCATGGTTAGAATTGTGTGATAACTATCTTGATTTTTCAAAGCGGTATCCTAGGAATAATGTTTACTGTTGACATCATTCATCATGTTAGTGTTAGAAAAAATGTGGCATTGGTTTCAGTTTCAGTGATTTATTTGAATACTACTGAAAAAATCATTACTTGAAATAAAGGAAATTCTAATGCTTCTACTCCTATAAATTAAGGTATATCGAACCAAATCATTCATGATTTTGTTTTAGTTCGAATTTGATTTGACAACATTATGTTCGACCGTTACCTAATAAAATATTGATTACAATTCTATGTTACCTCAATTAATATGTGAAATACTTTCTGAACAAGATATTAAGTGAAAGGAGACAGTGTAAGATAGTGAGGTATTTGTGTTATTAGTTCACTGTTTCAAGTACATATTTGTTCCCCATCCAGATATTTCTGAAATATAGTGAATATAATTTCTCCTTTCCATTTGAATTTATACAAACCCATAGAAAATAAAGCATCAGTATTGTCCAAGAATTGGACTTCGTGCTTTGAAACCGTTAAAATGAATCGCCCACTGGTTCTTTCATATTCAATAACTAATCATTATATAACATTTTAATATTCTAAATGAAGCTAGAATTTTGATAAAAAAACATTGATTTTCATTACTTTTGATAAACTACAAGTATTCATTTTGATTAATTATATCTACAAATTATAATATTTCTCACTTATAACTATTTACATAAAATCAACTACTTGTGTTGATTCCAACAGGACAGTTATTTTAAAATTTATGCTGATCTCAGCGTTGAACAAACTTGATAAACACCAACCGCTGTTAATCATCATTTTGTTAAGATAAAACTTGAAGCAATTTACTTTGGGTTCCTAAAGTTTTTTCCCACAGTGAAGTTTGCTTTTCACATTAACTGGCATTATACTTTGAATTTTCTATCTCTTGATGATGTTTTGTTAGGAGATAATTTTTTTAACAGAATGAAATTGTTTTCTTTGAAAAGAATATTGTTTTTATATACCAAATAGATATAAAACACGAAGAAATCATTGATAAAACTTAATATTTTGCATTTTCTTGACGTCCTGAAGAATGTTCTCATCAACATACTACTACGATTAAATTAAATTCTTAAGTAGTAGTAATAAAATACATGTAATAGAGAAAAAAAATGATGAAATATTTCCAAGAGTTGACCTACGACTAGCTGATTGTTACCGTTCATAACACAGTAAATTTTAATAAATATAACTTGCTAATAAACATATTTGATGTCGGCGGGATCGACGAAAAAAAAACGGAGTAACTCACAAGGCTGTCAACTGTATATTTGTACAGAGTTAGGAAAGGACCGATTCGGTCTCGTGTGCTTTAATGTGTATGAAGGCGGTTGTCACTTCCCGGCTGCCCACACCGTGGAAGAGTGTTTCTTGAGGAACCTGAAAAATAAAGTTGATTGGCGTTGGTCTTAACGACCTGGGAGCGTGACCGCAGAGCCAAGGGACAACTGCTTGAGGCCGGTCACTACGGCCTTTTTATGAAAGGTTTTTTGATTATTAGCTTATATCTCTGTGCTAACGTGGTATGGCAACTTGGGCCGTTGTACTTACGTGCAAAGTTCTACGTTGCTGTTAATGATGTTGATGATGTACAGAGTTATGAAATAAAAGGTAAAAAGACCAAAAACCAGACAAAAATGAAATAGTAAAAAGAAATTGAATGAAAAACCAAAAAAAGCTTATGTCATCACGTGCTCTGTGCATGTAAATTTAGTGATGAAAGTAAAAATAGTAATCACTCTGGGGTGATTTAATTTTTGTATTTAATTAGAAAAATGTGTACATCATAAAAACTGTTCACAATTTCAGTACGCTTCAATTTACAACTACTTAAAAAATATTCAAACAATCCGTCTTCGTTTCCTATGGAAGTAAATGAACGATTCAAAGAAGTATTAAGAAATAGTCAAACAAATCTTAGCATTGAAAGCAATTAGGGAGTAAATCTAAAATGATTCAATCAGAATGCAAATGTTATACAAGAGCTTATGGTTGTACTTAAAGGAAATACAGAGCAAAATTAAGTCTTTTCCGAATGGTTTATTTAGGTTAGTACTCAGAACTGATGCAATAACTATTCGTTATCTATGAAAACAATCGCTAATTTAAAGTATACGAGGTAAAAAAATTACCAATAAAACGAAATATGTTGATAAATGTGTTTGTAGCTGATTTGGACTAAGAAGGCCATATTCGTTTTTTGTAATACTTACTTTGTGATTGTTTTAAGCTTACGTAAAGCACATCTAAATCTGACTGAAGTCATAGATCCATGATGTTAATTTCTTCTGGAAATTTAATAAAAACTACATTAAAGTTACATTCGAACAATGCATGATATATTATATAATATCAACGAGTTTATAGTGAATATTGAATATTTCCATAATACCGCTTGTAATTAAGTAAAACTGTTTATCACTTGGTCTAATAAACTTCTGTGATCACTTTGTTGACACAATAAATACCTTTAAACTGTCATAAATAAATTTAGGCACTTCATCATCATCAGAGTCTCTAATTTAAGCATACTTTTTAACGAATATTCTGAAACCTTTATGCTTGAATTACTTTTAATTGATTAATTTAGATTTTAAGAGGCTATTCACTGTGTAAAAATTATGCAAAACTAGTTATTTTTCGTGCATGAAACCCAAAAAAAATAGATGGAAGAAATGTTTCATAAACAAACTTGATGCTTGCGTTAGTGAATATTTCCAGCATTTGGACAGATTACACATGGAGTGCAATAACAGTATTTATTATAATATTCAAAGCTTCCAAACTTGTTTTTTTTTTCTTTACATAAAATAGTCATTGAAAGTTCTTCTAGTTAAATTGTTGTACATTACAGTGGAACAATAACAGAAAATAAAAATAAAAATTTATTTTCATAAATTGAATTGTCTGCAATATTTGGAAATTATTTTATGAACACACGCACGTTGCTCGAGGTATAACACAGATTTTAAATTATCCACCATATGATACATATATATATATGAAAACAGAGCCTATTATGTAACAAAACATTGACTTATTTCCGCCTATCTTAATGTGGTAAAATCAAGCTGTGTTGTTTTACAACTATTCATGTCTGTGTGTTTAATGCATTCATAGTTTCTTCCAGCCATATTTAAAATAAACTTCTTAGAGTCAATTTTTTGTAGTTGCTTCAAGAACCTGAAATTTTAAGCATTTCCATCAAACATCAACTTGTTCACAGCATCACTTGGCCTCTTTTTTGAATTAGTCTTTAAATTTACACAAAATGGTTCGATTAAACTATGAAAAGGTAGAGACAGTGAAATAGATCTAGTTTAATTAAGTCATTAACATTAGAATTCTAAGAGAAATGCATAGAACATATGTTCAAACTGTGCCTATAAAATACGCTTTGTTATCGCAATTACTATACAACCTATATATACTTTGTATAATTTCTTCGTATAAAATTAATAGTGTCGATTTTACCATAAGTTGATCATTATCTACCTATCAAATACAAAATTTCATATATAATTAAAAGTATTAACACTTCTTGCTGATGATTCGAGCGAAATTCCATGGTTTGCAGTAGTTATTTACGAACATACATTATCGGTTATTATCTAATTGCAGAAATTGTTTTCCATTTTAGATGAAGGAAAAAATATGTAAATGTATTTTATTTGTTTCATATCCCTAAATCGGTAATATTTATATAACAAACCCCAATGTTCAGTGATAAACTTAAGGTGTTAGGAAAGTTACTAGAATTTTTCATTCATAATACTGTTCTGATCAAAATATACAATTGATGTCAAAAATGTATGAAGGGATTTAGAAATAAATTTAATTGAAGATCACTCCCGAAGCATACTAATCGGTTGATGAAACCTTGAATTTTCGATTGGGCATAGCACAGTATGCTTTCGCACTTTAGTAATGCATTGAGAATTTTTATACCGAACTTGGCATTTACAACCTGAAACATTTTTAGCAGTATCATATATCATATACTATATATATATATATATATATATATATATATATATATATATGTTTTTAATAGTTCACATTATTTTTCTACTCTAAAGAAATCTACATATCCATTGTTAGTAATATAGCACTTAAAGAAATCAAGCTCTAGACTTATGCGTTAACTATTAAATAGCGGTGTATTCTCTATTGCTTATTTCCTTACTGATATATTTTCATTTCTTTGTGTTTGTTCTGCTTTTACTCCTATAAGTTTCAGCATATTTTAACTTTCTAGTTTATGCTTTATTTATGCGTTGGACTGAAGGGTAAATGAATTTTTTTCTATGTAGAACAATCATTCGACTAAACAAGCGGAAACCACTTCTATGAACTAAAGTTTTACATATAAACACAAGAGTGTCTTCTTATTTCAGTCAGTGGTTTCCCTATTCTCATAATATTCTCCGAACACTGAATTTAAACTGACATTCTAGTCTAAACAGTTAATATTGAAATTTGGCTTTTCACAGAGATTTTGAATAAGAAAAAATGGAGAACCTGAGACAACTTTCTCTTCCTTAAGTTGACATTTTTAGTTCAGTTGTTTGTTTACTGTCACTTCATCGTTTGAAAGCATGTATGAACTGACTTACTATTCTTTGTTTACTTGCCTGAAATCAAATTTCAGAGACCAGTTTAAACAACCTATGGCTTGAAATATAAGTCGTAATATTTCCTTTAAATGGTATTTATAGTCATTTTATACCATCAGTTCAAGATGAATCAGTCTTGAAAGTTCCACATTGTATATCTGGTTATGACCCATTAGTTAAGACATTTACTGGCACGTGCATCTAAAATGGAAACCTTTCATTGGATGAAATTGTCAACATTGTTTCATGACATGTCTTAGTGATTTATTTTATGCATCACGATGAACTATATCGATCACAAGGTTAATTCAGTGCTTTGTATTCAAATACATTCAGAAGTACATAGTCATATTCAATATGTTTAGTTTAGCCTACAAACATATAGTTTTTCAAAATATATGTTTAGTTAAACTATTAGGTCTTCGATAAGAATGCACATTTGTGTTTATTCATTGTACACAATAATTTTGTCAACACCTGTGAGCTTGAATAGTAAGAATGGAGTGAATGAACCATAAATTTAAACTTTATTATCATCAAAAAAATCTGTGATTTTCAAGTGGTAAATTTGCAAAGATTTCAAGAATAAAAACCTCAGCTTTTACAATGAATTATGAATGTTACGATAACTGTATATCGTAAAATTATTAGATAAATGGAATACACACAATATACAAACTATTTAACATTTACAAAAAAAACCAAATGCAATAGTAATGACAAAATCATTTGATAGGATTTCATTAAGTTTAGAAAGTAAAATCATTCATAAACAAGCCTTGGATTTCGTTGTATAGTTCTCAACTAGTTGACACAGCTTTCGACACGTTGATTTCAAATTTAAATTAGCAAGTGCAATTCATCTACTTTACTTTATCAGCATCATATTTCTGCCGAATTGTTTTTTTACATCAAAAGTAGACCAATAGAAAAGTAAAAAAATTTTTTTTTCGATTTTTTACGGCTTGATTCATTCTGTCACTTGATTAATTTTTCTTAATTAGCATTGGAAAATATAAATAAAAGTGTCTGAATTTTCAAATTCATTATCAGCCGAAGATTTTCAATTTCCCTATTAGATCCAATATATTGGAAACCATCATTACGATGACTTTACATAAATAAACAACATTCGTAGTAAAAAACAAAAACTCAGATTTCAGAGTACTATGTAGGTAGTAATGAGACATTTTATTTCGTAAAGTTATTACACTTTTTTAAAGATCAGTGAAAATATTCATCAAGGTTAATCTGTACCATCTAAAAATAACCAACTATTATTGTTAATAATAAAAAAATAACCTCTATGTTAAGAATCATTTTAACACAAAAGTTGCTATATCCATTTTAAAATGTGTGACCTAACAATCTTCACAACCCCGTAATCCAATTACATGATCTCACTAGTAACTAGCTCCGTGAGAAAACTTCTCCGAGTTCTAGTGGGAAGTCGTGACTAGTGAAGTTCAACCTGTTCGGGTATAGACAGCAACTACCGAATACAGTGTATGAGGTTGCTCAACTCCGTGCATTGTTCAAGTTAAACATTAACACCATTGGATACCGGTCCAGCAGTCCAGAGACTAGGCGTTCGCGTGCAAGACCGAAAGTACTGGTGTAGTGA
>CALYCR020000903.1:0-11892 GCA_944470395.2 Schistosoma turkestanicum
ATTATATATATATATATATTGAGATGGTGTGAAAAATTTGTAGCTCAGGTGGATGATTGAGGTGGTGCTTCATTCTGTGCGCTGGATCTTATGGTTGTGAAGCTTTCATTGTTTACTTCTGAATAATATCATCAGCATAAACTTCAAATAGAAGTGAAGTAATCGAATTTCTCCACGTTCGACCCATAGCTTGTCCTGTTGACCTGAATCTTGATTGGTTGTTATTGACTTTAAACCTGACGTTGTTTGCATCTTTATTTTGATTATATCTCCCTTTTGATCTGTTTCTTGATCCTATGTTTGTCTATGATTTTTCTGATCGATTGATAAATTGGATCAATGTCGATGTGTTTGTTGACTGTGGATTGATCTTAGTGCCAAGCCTCTAAAAATTCTCGAGTGTTCTTTATGCTCCCTCTATCCAGTATTTCAACATTGTTCCAATCTTATGTATGTCCATAGTTGTTCGTATGTATTGATATAAGCGTAGAAGTGTCATGGCGTTTGACCGCTATTTGATGTTCACGCAAACGAAGCTGAAGAGGACGTCCACTTTGCCCGATCTGGTATTTCTTGCAGTTAATACAGTTTATTTTGTAGATGATATTTGGTTTTTTCTTCCTTTTTCACTTTGTCCTGTGGGTAGGATTGATTGAAGTAATTCTGTTGGTTTGTGGGCTGCACCTATTCCAAATGGTTTTTGTAAGTCCAATTCTATTGGTCAATTTTATGGTCGTCCTAGATATCAATGTCACATACTTCAATGTTAATTCCCATTGGTCGTCCTGACTATTAATGTCACGGGCTTCAAATGTTGTTTCCTATTGGTCGCCTTAACTGTCAATGTCACAGACTTTGATGCTGTTTCATATTCCACCTAAATGTATAAATACGCATTATCTGTAACTTTTTTTATGGACCAGACCCGGACCTCGTACTTTCTGACTGCTTGTAGAATATAGGTTCTACTTCATATCAAGTCTTCTGTTACTCATTGAGGGGTTGAGACACTCGGATTAGGGTAGCACGTCATGTCGCCGGATCCTCGCTCTCGTTTCCCGACTAAGGTAAACTCGTAATAGATCAAGTCTATTAAAATGACGTGTTTACGTTCATGCGTGACAAATGCCCGGCAAGTCGATTAGAAAACGATAAGACTAGAAGCAGCAACTCAGGGCCTGAGTGCGAAATCGTACTGCTGAGTGTTAGAGGAATAGGACAACAGTAAGGTGTTTCCCTCGGACAACCAGAATCTGCAGCGACGCCTCTGCCTTCTCACAAGTAACGAAGAGGTTAGGAATGTTCGACCCTAAGCATGTCACACCTCACCTCACGGATTTCCGTACTCGGCGGTAAGGCCATTTGAAGAGCGTTAAATAACATTTCAAAATCTTTGTTTTAAAAGGAGGTGCGTGACCGACCACAAGCAGTTGTCCTTTGGGCTTTGCACTTATGATCCTAAGTCTTTAAGACCAACACTAATCCAACTTCTTTTTCAAGTTTCTCAAGAAACATCCTTCCACGGTATGGGCAGCCGCGAAGTAACATCCGTCTTCATACCTGTAAAAGCTAACGCGACCTAATCGGTCACAATTAAATCCAACTTGTAATTTTTAATGTTGTCTACTAATCGCTACAGAATGTATTGTTTCTAAACTGGCCTTGTTGTACTCAGTATCAGGATTTTCCTATGTTGGATGTCAATTCATTTCTTAATCTTGAAACTGATCGTCACTGAACGTTTACAAATACACCCTACTCACAAATCCCAAGCCCTAGTATGAAAGTTTCTTGCCAATTTCCTCCAATCATTTCATACTTAAAATCCAAAGAATTTCATTGGTTATTCTTTAACCAATCATAAATCTCTATCTATTCATTTCTTAAAATGTCCTTTTTCTTGTATTTATTTATTAACTAACTACTCAGTTTATTTTCCTTTTTTAGTCAGCTCAACATGTTCTAATGTTACATCGTTTAAATACTATAGCTGCTAGTGTCGGTGTATTACGTTATCTTTTATCGTATACTGCTGAACATTGTTTACAACGTCATCAATTCGGTAAACCAATTGGTGATTATGCTAGAGTTGAAGAGAAACTTTCAGAAATTGTTTTAAATTTATATGCAATGGAATCAGGTTTATTTTATGTGAGTGGTTTACTGGACGCACAACCTACACGTGATTTGTCATTAGAATTAGCTGCTTTAAAAGTAAGATAAATGTGTTATTTTTATTTGTTACTGCATAGGATATATATATTGGTACTTTATATTTTCAATATGTTCGGGATGCGATTCTCCCCGCCCTCCGTGATATGAAGCAAAATGTTGCTGTAGGATTGGGTCGCATTGGCAGCTGCAGTAATGGAGTGCAGTAAGTGAGCGTGTTGACGCTTCACTTATCTCGGGAGTTTCATCAGTGCCGATGGCCTGATCACTGACAAAATCTCAGCACGGATACAAAAGGCTCGATTGGATTTTGCCAACGGTGCTGTTACGTGTAAGCAATGCTATCGTTAGGAAACGAGTTCTAGGTAAGAATGGAAAATCAATAAATGAAGCATTGAAACTTCATCAGTTGAGGTGGTTGGGATATGTGTTACGAATGCCTAACCACCGACTGCCTCGATGAGCTATGTTTTGTGGTGTAGGAATAGGTTGAACGAAAGCTAGGGGCGGCCAGACCAAAACATGGCAGAAATCAATGAAGTCACTGACAAGTCGACTAAGTCATGTTGATAGATGTAGGCTATATGGTTGAGCTCCGCGAGACGAAAGTCACCAATGGTTAGTTTTCAGTGGCGCAGGTGCATCCACTCTTTGTGTTCTCTCAAATTCTAATCTTCAGAATTCCTCATCATCTCTATCTTTTTATTTTCTAAAGTTATCTCATGAATTATGCTTTTCGGATCATATCTTCTGATAAGTTCGTCACTTAGTATGCTTGAGGCTATTACGAGTTTACCTTAGTCGATAAACGCGAACGAGACTTTTACCAGCTTCCAGGGAGGCTACCTTGAATACCCAAAGTCGAAATAAAAGGCTCTGTAAGCGTAGAAGTATATTCTACAAACACCCAGCAATCACAGTACAATCAAGCATACAACTCACGTTTATTTATACAACATAGGAACGTCCTTGAGACAGTTAAGAAAATAGCATACTAAAATACACAGCAGCCAATCACAGCCATGGATTTTGCTGGTGGGAAATGAAATCTCAAGGTCATCTGATCAACCCATGCTGGCAAAACGTGAAAACCAAAATACGGCATTATCCAGCGAATTTTGGGGATCTAACATCCCCAACATCTTCGCTCCCTAATCTTCTCCATTGCTGTTAATAATTCTACTATCGCTATCACTCTTGGATTTGAACTGACAGGTACGTCTCTGTGCTGACGTGGTATGTATGGCAACCCGAACTGATGTACTTATGTACGAAGTTCTGTGTTGTATCTGTCTGTCTGTCTGGCTTTTGCCAACCTGCGTCACTTATGGTGTAGGTAAGGATAACAGATCAGTAGATGAAGTATTGAAACTTCATCAGTTGAGGTGGTTGGGATAAGTGTTGCGTATGCCTAACCACCGACTGCCTCGAACAGCCATTTAGGATCAGGTTGGAAGAAAATTTAGGGTGACTAAACCTAAACATGACAAATCCATGAAGTCATTGACAACATAACTGTGCTATGTCGGTAGATGTAGACTTCTTGGTTAGGGCCCACGAGACACTAGTAACCAATGGTTAGAGACCTTGAATGACATAACTCAAAATCGTTTTCAGTGACGCAAGTGCATCCACTATTTGTGTTCTCTGAAATTCTAATCTTTTGAATTCCTCATCACTTTTCTCTTATTAAATTTATCTCACTGGATTATACTACCACAATGGGGTTGGAATTGACAATTGCATCTCTATGTGCTAATGTGGTATGGCAACTTGAACTGTTGTACGTTCGTATGTAAGAAATTCTACGTTGTTGCCTGTCGACTAACTGTCTGACTGGCTTGTCGGTTATACGTCAATATATGCAGTCTTGAAAGGGTCCCATACACAGTCGAACACGTTGTATATAATATGCACTATCGTTCGAGTTATCTTCAGATGTGTTTTGTTCGTCACTAGGTACTAGCAGTTACTCAAGGTCTGAGGGCAAAGTAGTACTGCTGAAGACTGCAGAGGGTTGTGACAGTAGTAAGGTGTTTCCCTCAGACAACCAGCATCTGCAGCGATGCTGCCTTCTCACAAGGAAGGAAGGGTTAGAGAAGGTCGACCCTAAAAATGTCACACCTCACCCTACCTCACAGATTTCCGTCCTCGGCGGTAAGGGTGCCCACTAAGGGCTTTCAAGAGCGGAGTTAATACTAAAAAAACCTTTCATCAAAAGGCCGTGCGTAACCGGCCTCAAGCAGTTGTTCCCTAGTCTCTGCGATCACGCACACAGGTCTCTAAGACCAACACTAATGGACCTTCCTTTTCAGGTTGCTGGAGAAACAACTTTCCACGGTGTGGGCAGCCGGTAAGTGACAACCGCCTTCATACCCCTAAACAGCACACGAGACCAAATTGATCAAAATCAAATCTTTCTTACACTACTCATCAATGGCTGTGCGCATCCATTCATCTTGCTCGTTTCCAACCCTAGGACCTTGACTCTTGAATATTATCTCGTTTAGTAGTTTCGTATGTCTTGTCTGTATATACACAGCTGTACTCCTTTGTAGTGAGTAGAAGACATTTTGTCTTGTCTTAACATTTTTTCTATCGTTTGTGTCTTTTTATACGTGTGTGTGTGTATTTATCTCCTAAAATGCTTGTTTTTTATTCTTTTAGATTTTTAGTTCAGAAAAATTATGGTCAGGTATTGATACATGTATTCAATTGGCTGGACGTTTTGGTCTACTTAGAAATGTTCCATTTGAACGATTTCTACGTGATTCTAGAAATCATCTTATCAGTATGGTATGTGTTTGCTAATTTGATATTTACACATTTTTGAAACCATTAACCGATCAATGTTAGACCACCATTAGAAACCTGGAAGCACTGGATGGCCGTTTCGTCCTGGTATGGGACTCTTCAAAAATGTGTAACTTAACAATATTCACAGGCCCGTAATGCAAATTACCTTTACTCACTAGTGACTAGCTTCGTGAGGAATCTTCTCCGAGTTCTAGTGGGAAGACGTGACCAGTTAAGTTCAATCTATTCGGGTGTAGTCAGTGTCTACCGAAGACTGTGTATGAGATTGCGCAACTCTGTGAATTTGATCAAGTTAGACATTAACACCGTTAGATACCGGCTCAGTGGTCCGATGGTTAGGCGTTCGCGCACAATACTGAAGGTCCAGGGTTCGAATCCTGCGGGGTGTAGGAGTCGTGGATGCTCACTGCCACTGGTGAGTCCCACATCAGGACGAAACGGCCGTTCAGTGCTCTCAGGTTCCTAATGGTGGTCTAACATTAATCCGTTCATGGTTTCAAAAATGAGTAACTTAACAACCTTCACAACCCCGTAATGCAAATTTGATATTTTCTAACATTTTATTTGATGGCTGTAGGTTATCCAAGTTTTTCATTAAAAATGCTTCCTAAAAATGATTATATTTAGTGTTCTGGTAGTGTTGCTCAGGTACTGTGATATTTGTGAAGCTTAGTTTAAAAATAGATAGACGGCTGTTGGAGATAGAGACAGAAAAACAAAGTCATCGGGGTCTAAGACCATAATAGAAGAAGAGAATGTACAAGCTTCTTTTACAAACCTACTTACTTATTTACTCCTGTTACCACCAATCGAGCATAGGTCGCCGACCAGCATTCTTCAGCCTACTCTGTCTTACGCCTTCCTTTCTAGTTCTATTCACAATGGCTATCCATTCTTTTGATGTCTGTCTCCATTGCTCGGCGTAATGTGTTCATCGGTCTTCCTCTTTTCTTTCCGTCTTGAGAATTAGAAGTAAGGGCTTGCCTTGTGACTCAGTTAGATGCTTTCCTCATTGTATGTGTGTCCTATCCACTTCCAGCGCTTTTTCATGATATCTCCCTCCACTGGAATCTGGTTTATTCCCTACCACAGTACTAGCTTATTTGAGTGTACATAAATTTAGTTTTTCCAAATACATAGCAAATGTTTCAGTAATGGTAACACTGAAAGTTGATTGCTTTTTGTAGGTTGATACTTAATGTTACGCATGAACGTAAACATGTCATTTGATAACACTTGAACTATTACGAGCTTACCTTAGTTGGGAAACGAGAGTGAGGATCGAGGATCCAGCGACACGACATGCTACTCTAATCTGAGTGTCTCAACCCTCATATTGAGTAAAAGAAGAAGACTTGATATGAAGTAGAACCTGTATTCTACAAGCATCCAGAAAGTACGAGGTCTGAGTTCAGAAGAGAATCAAGATCATGCACTTGGGATCCGGGTCATAAAACGTTACAGATAATGCGTATTTATACATTTTGGTCGAATAGGAAACACCATCGAAGTCTGTGACATTGACAGTTAAGACGACCAATAGGAAGCAACATTTGGAGTGACATTAATAGTCAGCACGACCAATAAGAAATAACATTGGAGCACGTGACATTGATATCTAGGACGACCATAAAATTGACCAATAGGAATTAACCAATAGGAACTGACCAATAATTCTCTAAGGATATTGGATAAATATCCTAACACTTACGTTGCAGATGACTTCATTAAATGACCTGTGTTCACAAGTTGTTTGATTATAGAGCTATTTCCTTCTCTATTCAAGCACATCAGATCATGTCATTGCATTCTTATGCATCCCTAACTCCACGTGAGCAAGTAAATTGATGGTGAGCGCAACGTTATTGCAAAGAATATTTTCGTTAAGAAAGTCAAAAATTATCTTTTTTTGAATGTCTATTGCTATATCACTTTTGAAATCAATGTTCATATAGATAGTTTTTGCTGTAAGAGGTTAGAGTTTCTATATTCTTGTCAATAAATACCAATCGATACTCATTCTCAATAAGTATCTTCTTACTGAGGTTCAGTTTGTGACCAGCGACGTTGGGACTACAAATTATTGGTATCTATGTATCGAAGTATATAATTTAGTTTTTATTCCAACTAATAGAGTATGCAGCTATGATAGCTTGGTAGCTGACCATTCTCCACTAGGGTTTTCATGTACAGTTCCATCGTGCATTTTTTGTCATCTCGACATTTTCAATTAGAGTTATGGAACTTAGACAGCTGTTTAATATATTTTCAATTAGAGTTATGGAGATCAGTGTTTTTACACATTTGAAATCATCAGTCAATCATTGTTAGACCACCATTAGATTGCCAGGAAGCACTGGACGGCCGTTTTGTCCTGGTATGGGACTCATCAACAGTGCGCATTCACGACTCCTGCACCTCGCAGGATCCGAACCCGGGACCTTCGGTATTGTGCGCGAACGCTTAACCTTTGGACCACTGGGCCGGCATGCAACGGTGTTAATGTCTAACTCTGATTGATCTAGGGATTTTGCGCGACCTCACCCATATTTTCTTTGGTAGTTACTGCCTACACCCAACATGGTTGAACTCCACTGGCCACGTCTTCTCACTAGAAGAACTCCGAGAATTTCCTCACGAAGCTAGTAGTCACTAGTGAGCATATTTTACGATATTTTCAATTAAAGTTATGGAGATCGGTGTTTTTGCACAGTTTAGACTGAACGGGTACGCAATGACTATGCCTATATCTAAACCAACTAATTTCTGTTATGAATAATCAACTGTTTTTATCAGACTTCTGTTGCATTGATTGTTTTATGGCACTCTGTGTTCTCAGTTAGTCATTGACAACGCAGCACTTCGTACATGAGTACATTGGTTTAGACTGCCATACCGCATTAGCAGAGAGACGCAATTTCAAATCCTATAATGACAGAGGTAGTATAAGTATTAGCAGTAATTTAGAAGATTAGGGTTCGAAGATGTTATTCAAGAAGTATAATTCAGTGAGATAACTGTACAAACGGAAAGATAGAGATAATCAGGAATTCAGGAGGTTAGAATTTAAGGGAACACAATGAATGAATGTACCTGGGCCATTGCAAACAATTTTGAGACATGTCGTTTAAGGTCTTTCACAATCTCTCACTACTATCTTATCAACCCTAACCAGGTAGTCTACACTTACCAACATGACTCAGTCCACTTGTCAGTCACTTCATGGATTTGTGTCATGTCTGTATTTAGCGGCCTCTAGCTTTCTTCCAACCTAATCCTGCACCACAAAACATAGCTCGTCGAGGTAGCCAGTCGGTGGTTGGTCTGTAGTGCCTCCACATTTATTTGCATCCGCTTACATTTAATTTGCTTAAGCCTTTTGATTAATTTATGTAACCAAGCTATTTGCATAGCAACAACTCATATGTACGGTTGGTATTTTTTATTATCTGCTTTGTATGAGCTTGTACGACTGAGCATTGCTTACGCCTACGCGCTTACTCATCCTTTTCGCTTTAATGTTAATCTCCTAATATCCCCATGAACTCACATAATTTGTATCGCTTGCTTTTGACCTTGTCAATCATTCGTCGCTTTTATTCATGTGTGTGCATGCCTATTTCGCTTGTCATATGTCTGTCTTATTATTGTCTGACTATATATTCTTAGTCATACTCTATCTCTTTGGAGTTGGCTCTTAGCCTTCTCCAATTCGCTTCGCTCATTCGCTTGCATTGTAATCCAAAGAGTTGGCTCTTAGCCTTCTCCTATTCGCTTCGCCCGTTCGCTCGCATTGTAATCCAAACAGTTGGCTCTTAGCCTTCTCCAATTCGCTTCTCCGCTTCGTTTTGTGGTGTGCCTCGAATAAACGTATTCATCAATACGAGTTCATCTTTTGATTTATAAAGCGACCATTAAGGACACGCAGTTATCGGCACACTACAGGTCATACATAACACATGAAAGTTTGAATACTTTATCAGCTGATTTGCCATCCCTCTGTATTCGCGTCTGATACTGATACAAGACTTCCTTTACTGAAACCCCAACCCTCTTCGGCTTATTGTGTAAGAGAATAGAGAAAGTTGATTAGGTTAAATTGAATCACATTAGTAAATCATCGATCTATCTGTCTACCCTTATAGAAAATCAAATGATTTCTCGGTCAATATAACATACACTACTTATTAATTAGCAAATATCTCATTGTCACAATATCACCTCGTTTGAACAACTTTTGAATAGTCCGCTGTATTGTATTATATATAATAACTATTCGAAATAAATCTGTTAAGATATTCATCAGATATCCTAAGAGAGAATTATTTTGTAAGTTTAATTCTATTGGTCAATTCCTATTGGTTGTCGTAACTGTCAATGTCACATACTTCAAATGTTGTTTTCTATTCTACCTGACTGTGTATAAATATGCATCATCTGTAACGTTTTATGATCCGGATCCTTATCCTCTTCTGGACTCGGATCTCGTACCTACTGGGGTGCTTATAGAATACACATTCTACTTCATATCAAGTCCTCTCTTTCTCTACTCAGTGGGGCTTGGGACGCTCGGTTTTGAGTAGCCTGTCGTGTCGCCGGATCGTCGATCCTTGCTCCCGTTTGTCGACTATGATGAACTCGTGATACTTTCAAGCATATCAATTGACGTGGTAACATGCGTTCCTAAAGAAATCTCACTAGATTGTAAAATTAATTATTTATATTGAATATAATGAAAAGTGTTTAAAAACTTATTTCCATGATGTACTGGTATTGAGAAGACTGAGGCAGGTGAGGAAGATTGTATGATGCAAATTTACACTCTTAGTCAATTAAAAACGACATTACATTGAACACTCTATTTGCACACCATCTTTGAGTCGTGACTTCCAACGCTCCATCCTTCTTCCATTCCTGTTGGTCCTCCATTTACTTCTTGCTTTTGCTCTATTTGCCTTCCGTTTTCCTCTTGTGACCGTGAGACTTCTTCTTCTTTCACGTCCATTCTTATACTACTACTTATAACGTTCGTATAAGTAGCACACACCACAGTATTGTTAACTAAAAGAACTAACTATTGAACTTCGGATCGATAATTTCACTGTTCATTGTTTTAATTGATATACATACATTAAATTTTATGGCGCATAAATCAAATAAAACTTTTCTATTGTTGTTATTTATAATTTCTTATTCAATAAAGGAATCCAATGATATTTTACGTATTCGGATAGCTGGTGAAGGTATCACTCATACAATTGTCGGGTTTGAAAAAACAATCTCTCACTTAAGTGTATTCACACGACATTTAATTACTGATTTCAAAATGAAATGGTTGTTTAAACGACGAAAACAAGGTAAATATGCTAATCAAGCTGGATCTGGACTGAAAGTCACTGAAGGTAATGCTTCACGTGATTTAAAAGATCATTTACATCCAAGTTTTGCTGAATTAGCTACTCAATTAGCGATTGCTACACAACGTTTTCATAGTTTATGCCAACTTACTATGATTCGATATGGTCGAGTAAGTTAAGAAAAAAATTTGTTATATTATATTTTAATATTGGAAATAAAATCGATTTTACACGTTTGAAGTGTGTGTGTGTAGACTAAGTGATAGTTAAGTATCCTGTATCGCTTCAGATCGAAGTAGGTTTACACTGTGTGTGCTTCGAAGTGGTGACTTCTTTGTTGAAAGTTCAGATTGTGAAAAACACTACATAGGACAAAGTGGACAGCATCTTCAGCTTCGTTTACGTGAACACCAATTAACAGTGAAACGCCACGACAACGCTTCACTTATATATCAATACATACCGACAATTATGGACATACATTCGATTGGAACAATGTGGAAATACTGGATAGGGGGAAGAACAAAGGATTGCGCATGCATGGCTCCAGAGGTTAGGCATTCACGCGCAAGACTAAAGCCCCTGCGTCCGATTCCTGTGGGTAACGAGAGTCGTGCATCTGCACTACTGATAAGTCTCATACTATGAAGAAACGTCCATCTTCCAGTGCTTCCAGATTGTAGGATCCAAACTGAGGTTTGGACTGAGGAATAACTGTCCAAGTAGTTTAGGTACGCGTCTTGACCAGTTGAAATCAAAACAAGTGATTTGGGTAAATGACGGTTCTAATATTCATCATAAATATAAATATACATCATTACCTAAGCAATCTCACCACTTAGTTATTTATTCCACAGAAGATAAATGATATTCTATCCCTCCTGGATAGATCAGATTCCTCTGAAAGATAATATTTGGTTGCTTTGTAACATAGAGTGTTTCTATTTCGCAATCAAAATGCACAATTCCAGTCAAATCAAGCAACCCAATCAAAAGAGGAACAAATCAATATAGCTGTCACCATGACTAAGTATCAGCTTAAACAACAATTCAGTGCAGTTCAGAAAGAAACACTGAAACTCATGGAAGGCCGAAGAAATCGAAACTATAATGAAATACAAATATTATCATGACCGCAGAGCCCGGTCACGCGCGGCTTTTTTATGAAAGGTTTTTTGAGTATTATCTCCGCTCTTAAAGGCCCTTACCCAAGGAGACGGAAATTCGTGAGGTAGGGTGAGGTGTAACATTTTTGTAGTCGAACTTTTCTAACCCTTCCTTCCTTGTGAGAAGTCAGCTTTGCTGCAGATGCTGTTTGCCCGAAGAAAACGCCTGACTGCTGCCACACTCCTCTGCAGTCAGCAGTACGACTTCGCCCCCATACCTTGAGTAGCTGCTTTTAGTCTCATCGTTCTCCAATCGACCTGCCTGGCTGGCATGGTAGAACCTTCAGGAACATATATTCAAGCCAATATAGTTCGGTTGGGTCATCCCACGATACGCAAGCCCGACCACCACCACGTCAAGGTAGCAGCTACGGTTGGGC
>CALYCR020000904.1:0-11866 GCA_944470395.2 Schistosoma turkestanicum
TAATTAACCAAAAACCCTGAGTTTTGAAAAAAAAGATCCTGTATTTCAGTTGAAAATATGGTAATCATAATCAATGAAAACGTGATAATACTAGAAAATGTGAAGGATGTATAAAATTCCGATAACGTTAAGTTCATATAATTGATTAGAGCATTCAGACATCAATTAGAAAATCATTTTGCTTCTACTTCGTTCATGTAAATATTTTTATGTGCCTTATCATCATTTCCCACATTTTATGATTACAAACTTGTGTAAAATTTGTGTGCAGTGATGATGATATACTACTATCATGGTATCTTGATACTACGTTTCCGATCATTGTATACAATTCAGTATGATTTAACTGTATAGGTGTGGTACGTGATGCTAGATAAATTACTTCTGGATGATAGATTGGATATCGTGTCATATTCCCCCATTGGGAGCAACTTTATCCATGATATATTTAAAATGGAAATCGACAAAAATTCGTGCGTTATTTAAAGTTGGTGGAAACATAGTTGAGTTGCTGTAGAAATATAATGAATATTCGTTAAACATTGTCGTTCATTCAAGTAGACACATATGGGATCAAAAAGGCAACACACGTCTTACATGTCTTCTGCTATTAATAATTTTAGGAAAAGGGAAAGTGAAAGAAACTTAAGTGAATGGTTGCCTTTCCCATTTCTTTATAGGTTTTTCGAAAGCACTGTCGAGTAAAATTATATTAACCATGATTACCCGTAATAAAATTGATAAAAACACCAATAGTAATAGTTGTGTGGCATTTGAAGATGTATTTTTGAACATTTAGCTATCAGTAGTCATTGAGCTTTTTGTTTAAAAAAGGTTTGTTTGATATATTATTAGTAACTTCACATGCAACTTGTTTAATAGAAAGTTTAAGCCTTATAATCAATTGTACCAGTTATTGTTCTAGTGCGCTCTTTAATTATTCGTTCTGTCAAAGTTCGAAATTTCTGTTTGTTTTCTCATCATTAAGTCTGACTTCTCTAAGTACGTTCTACTCTCTCTTCCGCCACGATATCGTCATTACTTTGATCTGAAGCAATCGTGAGCAAATATATAAGCTTCAAGAGATATAATCGTTTATTCCATGCTTGAATAACGGAGATAATACGCTCATTGACAGGAACGTAATCGGTCTGTTTTATTAGATCCGATTTGCTTTCGAAACATTGTTCGAAAGTCCAGGAATAATCGAGTAAGCAATGCTGCTGTCAAGAAACGATTACTAGATAAAAGTTACTGATCAAGTGATGAATTGTTGATTCTCCTTCAACCGAGGTGACATCTGTTATGTATAACTAACAACAGATTGCCTTTTGGTGTACAGGTAAATTGAAAGAAACCTGGAGGCAGCATGGCAGAGATCCTTAAAGTCATAACCAAGTGGAATCAGCAATGAATCGAGTTATGGAATGCCTGGCCTAGGTCGTGGAGAAGATAATCACTGATGGCTAGATACTTTGAATGTCAGGGCCCGAAATCTACTCTAATGGCACAGGTGCATCATTTATTTGTCTTTTTTCATGACATCCAAAGTTTCTGCACTTATAATCTTTATGATATTTCTTGAATAATATCTTCAAACCTCAATCCTCTCCGTTATCGCTAATACTAACCACAAACGGTGATTTGAATTTACCAACCCTATCTTCGGTAATAGTAGTGGTGTGTCAACTTGCAGTGATTAACGTATGTGACAAGTCGTAGCCAACTGCTGACTTATAATAATCAAACTCAATGACTTGAATTTTGTACCTTATAGTAATTCCCCGAATCATTTTATTTTAATTTTTTATTCTCTAACTGAATAACCGGCAACCAATGTTCAATGATGAGCTACATGCAATAAACCATCAGTTATTTAATTCAAACACTACGCTTAAATGAAAGAAACTTGTAGGGCAGCATGGCAGAGATCCTTAAAGTCATAACCAAGTGAGATCAGCAATGATTGCAGTTATGGAATTTTTTTTTTTCCCTTTGGGGGTTTGCCTTTAGGTCGTGGAGACGATAGTCACCGATGGTTAGATACTTTTGAATGTCACGGCCTGAAATCTGTTGTAATGGCACCAGGTGCATCCATTATTTGTATTCTTTCATGATATTCAAATTTCTGTAATTATATTCTGAATTGTATTTCTTGAATAATATTTCTCAAACCTCAATCTTCTCACCATCTCTCTTTAATAGTGTGGTATGTCAACATGCAGTGGATTTTACCGTATGTGTAAAGTTCGGCGTTTGTAGCTAACTGCTGACTTATAATAATCGAACGCAATGACTTGAAGTTGGTACCTAAAAAGTAATTGCATCAAATATTTCAACTTTAATTTTTTATTCTTTAAAACCAATGTTCTTTTGGGGAATTGCAATAATTCATCAGATATTTAATTTAACACTAAGGTTGAATGTTTTTTCGGGCTGTATAACTGAGCATATGATCTAGACTGTGAAAAAAAGGCAGCCAATTCTCTTCTAACAAACGCAACAACAATGTTAAAGAAAACAAAAAAGTTGGGAAGCAGTAGCTTCAGCAGCAGAAGCTCTCAGAACAACACCTTCAACTCTAAACAACTGTCAAACAACACCAGAGTAACACTTTTCTCTATAATTTTCAATATAGTTGTACGTTATGTAGAAAAAACGTGAGGATATACCAAAGTTATCAATCAGATGATATGAGTATTTATTAAAGTATTTTTCGCACAAACGTTCGGCTAGAATCCATCAGAAACAATTCACAGTAATAGACAACAAACCAGGATTCTTTCGGAGTATACAGAAAAGTATCTGTGGAAACTGATAAAAAACGCAATGTGGAAAACCATCACAAGACCAGCCCTCGACTTATAAACTGTCACTTTTAAGTAAAAGGCGATTACCGAAACAACACAGAACGCCAGAGAACTGGTTGTTCACATGAGGAGAGAATGAAATAAAACTGGACCTAAATGAAAAGGGGAAATCCACGATATGCTAGATTGAACGATATTTGTCGGTGTCTTTTGCACCAAGGTCCTTTTTGCTGATGATCTATGATCTTCAAAAATATAATAATCATTTACAACAATCCTTGCTTGTCTACAGAGTCATTATTCATCAATGGCGTTTTTCGTTCTCTTACGGTTATGTGGACTACATGATCATTTTGATTCTAGAGTATCATATGCTGTGAGGTGATCCTGAGAATTCCACGGAATCAAGTTAATACACATTATTCTATAAAATTATTTCATCTCGTCCTCTTGAGTCTTTTTTACTGTAAGAGGAAACATAACTGCAAAATCATTATCGCACTACTTTTGCATTTGCGACTACTCTAGAATGTTCATGAGCTGTAGCTCTAGAATTATTCATAATATTTATTATATGAACAACCACTCTGATTAATCTTTTATTTCATCTTCATGGATAACATTTCCGTTATTAATAAATGAAGAATGTAAACCGATTTGTTATTGTATACTACTACTTATTTGTGATGTCACTCAAAGTAAATAAACTATGAAATAAAATGGATGCCTGTAGTTGTAATTGGTGCTACGTTTACGGTATAATCAAGTAATATTGACATGTTTTGCAGTAAAGTTTTTTTTCAATGTTTCAGTGACGTAATCATTATGAAACTGAATGTATTTCCTGAACGTTCTATAATTTTAACAGACTCAATCTCTTTGTGAAGTACACATGAATAAAACTAATTCGATGGAGAAAAACAGAGGAAAACCTTATTATTCAGATAATTAAAATTGTTGCTCAACGATAATTTTACAACTGAACTTTACTCATAACATTTAATTGAACTTTCACAGTTATCAACATTGAGATCTGTTATTCAAATTAACATGAAATAAACAGAGAAGAGATTGTTTTCAAAAGTTATTATTATTCTCATTTTAACATAGATTACAAATCAATCACATTACACTTACAACTAGTTAAAGGATGAATGAACAGCGTTATTCATTCACTTTTAACTGAATAAATATTCCGCGTAACATCTGGATAAAAAGGCTCATTCATATCAAGTTGATTCATCGAAAAGATTTATATTAGATCTAGATTATTTTAATGAGTTATTGATCAATAATAAAAAATGGTGGATGAATTTTTAATGTTCCAAAAACTAACTTGTTTTTTACATACTACAAGTTAATTTTGTTGTCAAAGTAAAATTCACTGCGATTTAAAATATGCAAATAAATCGTGTAATCTTTCCTTTGGTAAATATCCTTGTGATTTTTTTCATTCAAACTTTATTGAATGCAATCAATGCAACTAGAATTTATTCAAAAAAACAGCGAGATTCGTCATTCAGAGTAAGTGTTATTGTATCATTCAACTCCTTTGAATAATACTCATTTGCATGGTCTCATTGAAAAATCAATCTTACTTTGACCATTATTGACTGACTGTGAATCGGAGATAATCCTGTGGTTATGGAATTGAACTTAACAGCAGTGCGCGCCAACTACCCCTTCAATGGGATTATTACTTAGGACATTGAGACTCTCACACAATCTTTTAACATTGATACAACTGAGCGGACAATTATTCTTTTTATTTTAAACATAATTTAGTTCAAAATCTTGCAAACACACCATCTGTCCCCTGTGGTTATTATCTTTCTGGTTCAATTGTATAAGGCTTTGGAGTTCATAAATGATGATAAAGATCTTCAGTTGAGTTTGTTTAACGAGTGTTGATGTATTCTTTTATAGCTTTGGCCATGGAGAGCCAATACTCAATGAACAACGGAAGGTTGTTCATGGCTTTAAACATCTACTTTCCTACCTTAACTAAGGCTTTTACATGAAAATTGTAACCCTGTTATGAAAACGCAAACCTGAAGTTTGTGAACAACTTCTTTCTGATAGCAACATGGAATCATGTCGTCATTTAAACTAATACCAAACGGAACTAACATCTTATCAACTAATTAGCCTTTTCCAATCAACCTACTAACTGAAATTTATGACTATCACCAAACAGTTTGGAATGAAGTTAGGATGGTGTAAACTAGATTAGCTAAAAATACAGTCGTCAACGGTGAAAATAGATTTCTAAGCTTTGTTACATCCGGCGATTTAAATTGGTTTACTCAGAAAAAACATTTATCTACAGCAGGAAAAATTGAATTTTTGAGTGAGCTTGGATGCTACTAGTATGCGTGAACTAAAGCTATTAGTTTTAAGCAGACCCAAAGATTGAGACAATTATCAAATGTTTAATTTACTGGGTAATGAACTAATGTCAGGATGTGAAGTCGCACAATTTCAGTTTACCAATAGTGGCTACATACAGAATTAATTCGCCTAATATTCTAAAAACTCTGCTCCATCGGTTTGATATCAGGAATTTCCAACTGCCTCAGATGAATGTGTTTTGCCTCCACATATATTCCAGTTCTCTCACATATAATTTGCTTAGGCCTTTTCGAATAATTTATTTAACCAAGCCATTTGTATAGCAGCAACTCACATGTACCATTGGTATTTTTTATTATCTGGTTTGTATGAGCTTGTACGACTGAGCATTGTTTACGCCTACGCGCTTACTCATCCTTTTCGCTTTAATGTTAATCTCTTAATATCTCGACGAACTCACATGATTTGTATCGCTTGTCATTTGACCGTGTCAATCATTCGTCGCTTTTATTCATGTGTGTGCACGCTTATTTAGCTTATCATATGTCTGTATTATTTTAATCTGACTATATATTCTTAGTCATACTCTATCTCCTTGATTTGGCTCTTAGCCTTCTCCAATTCGCTTCGCCCATTCGCTCGCACTGTTATCCAAAGAGTTGGCTCTTATCCTTCTCCAATTCGCTTCTCCTCTTCGCTTTGTGATGTGCCTTGAATGAACGTATTCATCAATACGAGTTCATCTCCTGATTTATAAACCGAGCTTAATAACACGCAGTAAATTGGCATAATACAAATTCTCTGTGCTATTTAACATTGTTGAAGTGCTTGTTAAATATTAGCTTATTGTCCTATCGTCTTCTTGAATAGAACATTGCCACTGTTACAAGACGTGAGTGTAAGTATGGTGATAGGTCCTACGGCAAAGCTGCCTTTACTTATACATTGTCCGACTGAATTAAATAGTAAAGAATAAGAAAAAGTAAGTTACTCGCTGCCACTTCATTGTATCGGCCTAGACTCGCACTGGATGCAGTAAATGATGCGATTTGCAAGAAGCTTCTGGAGCGTCTTTACATTTCGAAACTGGCGAAAACTACTTCCTCACTAGGCTACCAATATACCACCTTTGGTAGCACATGGTCAACCGTCGTTGTTGTCAAATTCATCATAAAACAATAAATTGAGAGGAGAAATAAATACGCAAAAAACAGAGTGACATAATTTGTGATATTAGTAGAAGATTTAGCAAATAAAAGTGGCGAGTTCACTTCAGTCGATGGTGAGCGATGAAACGACCAATCGAGGATTAAAAAGCATTATCCACCAGAAAAAACAATATGACAATTAGAGTTACAGCTCTTACTAGCCACATGAACTCACATCAGATACCAAACATCGAGATTTTTCTTCGCTTATGAAGATAAAAATATGTAGCTCATGAAATATATTTCACTTTGAAAATGTTAAAATGTACAACAGACGTATGACACAAATTATTATGAACATTTGAAAAAAACTATGATACAGATCTGTCGGCAGTTACTTTACATCCGGACGTTGTTTCAATTGATATATCAATGAATTAAACAAGAGAATCAACTAAGAAATCGTGTAAGCTACAGCGGTAATCACCAAATAAAATCTATGCATTTCAATATTGGACGGACATCCGCATTCCATCTTATCATTTGACCGATAGTGACGATATATGAAGAAGCCGTTTCTCAATCCTACGAAATCGTGATGTGAATCATCGAACCAGGCTTCTTGAAAATAGAATTTGCAAGAATTCAGATAAACGTGAACCGAACATAGTCATATCGACATTTCGTAATCGTTAATAAGTTGTCTACAGTTCGACTACTTGTATGTGATTAACGTCGCTTTAAATTCATAGCTACTGATTACCTTTTTAGTTGACGCCTACTTGACCAAATCAGTGTACAAACTTGTATTCTTCTTTAGGTCTGGCTTTTTGATGCAGTGTTGCTTGAATAACGTTTTCGGAGTCAACATGTACAGTTCAAGTATACCTGTATATACCAACTAAACATATACAGACTCATGCAAGTCACATATAGAAATACAACAACTTATAACAACTAATAACCAACATCAGGGCAAAACATTTTTTAATATAAGTGTCAACATAGTTCTACTGTATGAAGAAAAAACCTGAGGATCTACTAAAATTATCACTTGGAATTTACAAGTATTTTTTTACCAGTTTTTTTGCGAAATACTTCGGCCAGAAACCATCAACAGCAACCAACTGTGATGAAAAACAGATCATATTCCATAGGCGTATGAAAGAAGTAGTTCTTGAATCTGATTAAACACACAATATGGAAAAGAATAAACTGTGTCAGATGATAAATAAACACTTAGAATATTCAATTTCAAGCTAAAGAGGAATACCAAAAATCACAACGCTGAGAACTGGTGGTTGAAATGAGAAGAATGAATAAAAATTTGATCGAAACGAAATGGGATACATACGATATAGAAAGTTGAAAAATAATGATTTTCGGTTTATAGTCCGTTTGGGGTAATGTATGAGCATTCATTCATTCATTCGATCTATAGTTATTCATTTTTTTTTACATATGAACCTCCGCACTAATTGCTACTTTCATTCGTGTTCATTGATGACTACGAAATTACGAAACGAAGAATATAGACTGATTTGTTATTGTATTCCACTACTCAAGTAATATGTCAGTTTAAAAAAAAATTAAACTATGATATAAAATGTATGTCTATGGTAGGAGTTCGTCCTTCGTTCACACGATAATCAAATAATATTGACATAATCACTATTAAATTGAATGTATTTCATGAACTTTCCACAAATTTCACAGACTCAATCACTTGTTGAAGTACACATGAATAAATGTGATTCTATAGAGAAAAAACATTGGAAAAATTTATTATTCAGAGAACTAAAAATGTTGTTCAGCTATTATTTTACAATTGATATTTACTGATTATATATTTTTGAACTGTTACGGTTATCAACATCACAACATTGAGACGTGTTATTCAAATTATTATGAAATAAAGAGAGAACATAAAACTTTCTGGAATAATTATTATCGTCAGTGTATGTGAATTAAATGTCACATAGTTTCATTAAGATGTTTATTATATTTTAAAGGCTTAGAGTGTGGGATCGATTTCTGGAAGCTTCATTTGTGGAAATCCCTACATGCATACATTTTTAACTTGTCCTTGTTGATTTATTCAGTCCTAAATATTGTTAAACTGTTCGATTTCATTTGACATGATAATATTTGTATTTTATTCAAGCCTCTATTTTGTCCGCACTTACTAAGTTTTCATGGTAATTTATGAACTGCATTATAATGTTTAGATTGATACTTAGTCATGTCGACAGCTATATTGATTTGTTCTTCCCTTGGTTGTGTCGCTTGCCTTGAATGGATTTGAGCATCTTGACTGCGAATTGAAGCTGTCTTCCAGAATCGAAAGCAATATGTGTTTAAAGCAAAAAACTATCATCCGTCGAACGAATCCGATCTATCTAGGTGGGATAAGATACCGCTTTTTAGCTGTGGATTTCATTTATTCTACAATTGTTGGTGTAATAACTGAGTTGTAGTATTTGTTTTGATAATTATTTACGCCTCCATGTAAGGATGAATAATAACACCGTTGGTTACTCAGATCCTCTGGTTTGGATTTAATCTTGGTCAAGACGCGTATCCGAACTATCTGGACAAGTATTCGTCAGTCCAGACCTCAGTTTATATACTACAGTTATAAACAAAAACCGATTGGCTTACTTTTCGTATTTCGGAACTTCGTTTGTCAAATGATGTCCAGTTTAAGGCACTTTTGACCTATCGGAGCAAAACTGAACGATGGTTCACCTTTTTCAAATCAAGTCCCTTTTTATATCCTTTTGCGTCATGGTTAAGGAGTAAATAGTGTTATATATAATAAATTACAAATAATATCATCTCGAATAGAATCCGACAGTGCATTGAAATTTACATTCGGAGGAAATGTCAAGAACAAATTAAAAACTAGTGAATCTGTCCTATTTCCAGTCAACAGCCTAGCTGTATTATCTAGAATACTCAGATCTGAATTTAATGCACTTCTATAATACACCTTCTTGTCATGGATCAAAATTATTTAATAATCGACAAAAGAGGCAGCAATCCAAACCTTCGTTTGTCATTAAAATTGCGATAGTTAATTCAAATAATGTCTGAATGTTGGCATTCAGAATGCGAATCAAATAACGCTGATTATAAAATAGATGCTACTTTTATTGTGATTTGAAGAATTATTTGCCATGGAGTTTCCAAAAAACATAAATTACAAATCAATCACATTACATTTACAACAAGTTAAACGGATGAGTCTGTGTAATAACAATGTTATACATTCATTTTCAACTGAATCACTATCCGGTGTAACATCTGGATAAAATGGTTTAATCATATCAAGATCTACATTATTCCATTGAGTGATTGATCATTTATAAAAATTGTTGGTTGAATTTTTATGTACGGAAATCTTAGAAAACCAATTTGTTTATATATATTACAAGTTAATTTTGGTATCAAAGTAATATTCACTGCGGTCAGTATCTGTCTGTTTCAATTGTATAACGCTTTGTTGTTCACTAATGGGTTTGTTTAACGAGTGTTAATTTGTACATTTCGTTATTTTTTATGTAGTTTTGGGCCGTGGAGAGCCAATACTCAATAAACACTAGAAGATATTTCATGGCTTTGAACATCTACTTTCCGAATTCAAGTAAGGCTTTAACATAAAAATGTTAACCCTGTTATGAAAACCTGAAACTGAAGTTTGTAAATAATTCTTTTCTGATAGCAAGATAGAATTGTGTCGTCATTTGAACTGATTAAATTTATAAGATTTAATTATATAAAGGAACGGAACTAACTGAAATTCATAACTATCACAAAACAGTTTGAAATAAAGCTATTCAATTCGTAAACTTAGAATGTTTCGAACTAGATTAGCTAAAAATACTGCATATTCATTGTGTCGATTGGCTCTATCCACTGTTTCTTAACGTTATGTGGTACATAAAGCTTCATTAGAACAAAAAATAGTTTATTTTAATTATTTTTAAGAGCCTAACATCAAGAAAGTAGAGAGGATGAAAGTTACTGACTAGCGGACGATGACTGGTTTGTGAAGTAAACATTTTGATGCTTTCGGCCTTATTTATTGATCAAGGTGACCAAATCAGTAATACTCTTGCAAATTCTGAGACTCATATTTCCATGACTTTGCTCCTTCATCTGTGTTATTTAAGTGGCCAGTATAAATTTAAACCTGACCTAGCACTGTATTGTCTAATTCATTATGTCAGTTGAACCAGTGATTTGAATATGCCTGTACAATTGCCTCGTTGCTGCCTTTTCGTCTCTCTCTTTTCTATTTTCTCAGGATATTATTCCGACTGACCTTTCCAAGCACATTCATTACTGATCTATGCAATTCACCCAAGAACCCTACAATGCTTCTTTCCTATTTGTACTCACATATTCACAGTGTGAATTAAGCAAACCGTTCCTGTCAGTGATATGGTGTAAATGTGCTATCAAAAACTAATCCTTATTCCAAATTTAAGTGCGATAACTTCCGCAGTTATCGTGGTAGTATTTGTAAAAATTTGATCTGGCCTGTAAACTGGCATGTCTCTAGTAACATACTGTTATTTGTAGTAGACGCCTGCTTGATTGATTCAGTCTACAAAACTTTATTCTTTTATAGATCTGGTTCTTTATGCAGTGTCGACTGAATAATTTGTACTAAGTCAACATGTACGGTTAAAGTAGACCTGCACATACCAACCAGACACACAGACTCATGTAAGTCACATACAGAAAGACAACATTCGTGTACACATGTGTAGGCACAAACGAGGACTGTTACTTGCGATTTCCTTTATTTGAAGAGTACTCTTCAAATAGTCTAAAAATGCAGGGTAGTAGATCGGTCCATCTTCAACGACAGCTCAGCAGTATAATCTAGAAACCTCAGATCTGAAATTAATGCAATTTGATATGAAACTACTGAGTTCTGAGAGAACACTGATTACAAAACACTCTATTACAATTTTCAAATACATGTGCAATACTTCCCATAAACAATAAAAAACACCCTTTTATTTATCAAATTATTTTATGAATAGCCATCAGTTGCTGATCATATTTTATAATTACAACAATGTAAGAAATAATTGACATGTAATTTCACAATAATCGCGAACATCAAATATTCAAAAGAATATGTAAATATCATATAAGAGGCAGAGAAATCTTGAATGTTTTTCATCAAATAGTATGTTATCAATGCCATCACCTGTAATTTTAAAAACAGTCATGTTAATTTTGACAATCACGTTGACATCAAATAAATCAGTCATTGATTTTTTTTGATTATCTGAGACGAGATACCGCTTGTTGGTGAAAGAAACGAGGAAATATTCGAAATCTTCACTAACATATCGCTTTTATGCATTCATCATATGGTGTATGAACTACTTATGCAACACTTGAAAATCTATCATGAATAATTTTAGTAAATGCTTGATTATCATAGTTTTAATGTGAAGTATTATAATAACAAGTTACACTATGCAGAGAGAACGACAGATAAATTGTTTATATATGTGTTTACATACAAACTGT
>CALYCR020000905.1:0-11910 GCA_944470395.2 Schistosoma turkestanicum
CGATTGGCTTTTGCCAACCTGCGTCACTTATGGCGTAGGCGAGATATCCGTTTGCTGACTAAAGGACGAGTGTACTGCGCAGTGGTTCGCTCCGTCTTACTTTATGGCTGTGAAACATGGCCAGTGAGAGTAGAAGATATTCGTCGGTTACTGGTTTTTGATCATAGATGTCTTCGAAGCATTGCTCGTATATTGTGGGACACCCGAGTGAGCAACGCTGTTATTAGGAATCGGGTGCTAGGTAAGAATGGCAGATCAATCGATGAAGTAATGAAACTTCATCAGTTGAGGTGGTTGGGACATGTGTTGCGTATGCCTAACCACCGACTGCCTCGTCGAGCCTTGTTTTGTAGTGTAGGAATAGGTTGGAAGAAAGTTAGGGGCGGCCAAACCAAAACATGGCAGAAATCCATGAAGTCATTGATTAGTGGTCTTAGCCATGTCGGTCATTGTCGACTACCTGTTTGGGGTCCGCGAGATGATAATAATCGATGGCTAGAGACCTTGAATGATATGGCTCAAAATCGTTCGCAATGGCGCAGGTGCATTTATTCATTGTGTTCTCTCAAATCCTAATCTTCTGGATTCTCCAACCCCTCTAGTTTCGACTCTCTAAACTTTTCTCACTGAATCATACTTCATGAATAGTATCTTCTAATCCTAACCTCTCCGATTACTTCTAATTCCCTTACTACCTCTTCTACTATTGGATTTGAATTGACGATTACTTCTCTGTACTGATGTGGTATGGCAACATGAACTGATGTACTTACGTACAAAGTTCTACGTTGCATCTGACTGACTGACTGACTGCAACTGGTGTTCGTCAAAGTTGTCCACTGTGTCCACTCCATTCTTGTTTAACTTCGCCATAGACATATGTTTAGAGTTGACATTATCCTCTTCTGACTTTTCAGAAGTGGACGTTCTACCAAGAGACTCTCTTGTTAACTTAGAGTGTGCCGATGACATAGTTTTCTACTTGATGAAGAAGCTAATAAGATGCCGTCTTTTCACCACCCTAAGCAACAATGAAAGCATGTTCCATAGCGATTCTCCCCGTCGAAATGCAAAATGTTGCTTCAAGATTGGTTTGCACCGGCTCCTGAACTACTGATAAGGAGTGAAGCATTTGAGCGTATCGACCGCTTCACTTATCTCGGGAGTCTCATCAATGCTGATGGCCTGGTGGCTGACGAAATCTCAGCTTAGACATAGAAGTCTCGATTGGCTCTTACCAACTTGCGTCACTGGCGGCATAGGCGAGATATCCGTTCGCTAAGCAAAGGTCGAGTGTACTGCGCATCAGTTCGTGCCGTCCTACTTCATGCCTGTGAAGTATGGCCGGTAACAGTTGAGGATATTCGTAGGTTACTAGTGTTTGATCACAGATGTCTCGGAAGTATTGTTCGTGTATCCTAGGACAATTGGCTTTTTGAATGATATTTTCGAATCTTATTTCTTCGATACTGCTAATGCTTCTACTATCGCTGCTACTATTGGATTTGAAATAACAATTGCGTCTCTGTACTACTGCGAAATGGTAACTGAACATATGTACTCGTGTACGAAGTTCTACGTTCTGGCTTACTGACTGACTGGACAGTTCACAGCCAAACTTTGAAATGCATCAGTAGTTTTTAAGAACCAAAAGTATTTGCCGAAATATATTTATTGGCCGTAATTTAATTGTTGCACTTGTTTTTAAACGTAAACCTAATGTATATCAAAATTTTTTTTAACTGTATCAAGAATGTCATAGTGTCTAGGCATCCATATCAAACCAGTTATCTTTGTAGGTTACCTTTGTCAAATATTCAACACTCACGCTTAAATATCAGACGAGTAACACATCCTCAAAGATGCTGTCGCTTGATTACTGGCAGCCATGCTAATTTCATACTGTAGTCGACTTTCTCAGGAATACAAAGTCCATGTAAATCTATTATTTGGAACTGGGGTTTGATGAAGCCGCCTCATAATCCTTCATATTCACCAACATGATTTAAGCACCGAAGTAAACATACTAATGTATTCATCGATTTGCGTTACTTTTGATTTCTGATTTGATATAAACCTAAATTCTTATTATACGCTATATAGTATTTGTTCGCTGTGTAATAGTATTTTATGCACTTATCCTTAACCATATCGATTTTTGCAGAAAAACAAATAATCTTTGTTTTTTTTACTATCAACATCCATACTATTTTGCAATGTAATTTCAATCAAAGTAATGTTTTTGTTGCTATCCTATCATATTACCTTTATTCTTTGTGTTCTCTTCTACTTTAATGTTTACTGTTTCATTTGTCAAAATAATCACATTTTTTTTGTTTTGATTGTTTTATGTATGCTTCAATTTGTTTACTTCTTTGTTTAGACTAGTGTCAAGTCATCAACGATTAAGTAAACTCAATCATGAATTGGAAGAAAAACTATTAGATATTGTAAGTTTGTTTTTTTTGTTTGTCAAATTTACTATTGCAGAGTGTGGAAACTTCTTGGTTGAAGATTCTTTCTGATAGTCTGATTATAATAATAATAATAGCCTTGTTTATTATGCTACATTCTTCACAATTAGGAATTCTCAGCACTAATTATACAATATTACATTAAATTTCTTTTTCATATAAATTCAAATTTGTTAGTAAATAATTGGTGTGCAGTATTTATCTTTATTCGTTAAAAGTTTGCTGACAATCCAACTTCTCATATCATTTTTTTTTCACACACCATGTATGAATCTCAATATGTTTCCTTCTCGTTACTTCAAACAATCAGTCAGTCAGTCAGTTGCAACGCAGAACTCCAAAAGTACGTACATATGTTCAGGTTGCCGTACCGCACTAACAAAGAGACTGATTGTCAGTTCGAATGACATAATGCTAGAGATAGTAGAAGTATTAGCAGTAGTCGGAGAGAATACGATTCGAAAAAATCGTCCAAAAAGTTTAATTCGGTGAGGTAACTTTAGAAAGAGAAAAATAGAGTTGGTGACGAATTCAGAAGGTTGGAATTTCAAAGAACACAATGAATGAATGCACGTGCGAAACTACAAACGATTTTGAGCCATGTCGTTCAAGGTCTCTAACCATCGGTTACTATCGTCTCGCGGAACCCAACTAGGTAGCCTACATCTACCAACATGACTCAGTTCACTTGTCATTGACCAAACCATGGATTTGTGCCATGGTTTGGTTTGACCACACCTAGACTTCTTCCAACCTAATCCTACACCACGAAACATTGCTCGTCGAGGCAGTCGGTGGTTGGGCATTCGTGACACATGTCCCAACTATCTCAACTGATGAAGTTTTAATACTTATCCATTGGTTTGCTATCCCAAACCTAGTACTCGTTTTCTTATGACAGCATTGCTTACTCGATTGTCCTAGGATACACGAGCAATGCTTCCGAGACATCGGTGATCAAATACTAATAGCCTACGAATATCCTCAACTCTTACCGGCGATATTTCACAGCCATAAAGTAGGACGGAACGAACTGATACGCATTACACCCGACCTTTGTTTAGAAAACGGATATCTCGCCTATGCCATAAGCGACGCAGGTTGGCAAGAGCCAATTGAGATTTCTATATCCGTTCCCGTAACAACACACAAGATCAAATAGGTCATAATCAAATCCTTCCTACACCCTCTAACATCTCCCTTATTTTCACGACTAACTCTTCTCACATTCATTTATCACCACGCACCTCTGCTGCAAACTCTTCTCACTTCAAACAATACATAAAATGTAAACTATACTGGCAACTTCAGCGTTACCATTTAAGTATTTTATAATTCAGTATCATAGTGCATTGTACATTTTTTGTAAAAAAGCGGACATGCATGCATAACGATACTGTTCATATTTACTCAGTTAAAATAAATTTTATAGATAAAGAATTGTAGTGACAATTTGATAGTAGTTAGTCAATAGATAGATGTATATGCTTCGACCAACTTGACGTGATCTGAAATATAATATTGATTTATTAATATAATGAATGACTGACAGTTGTTTACTTTTTCAAAGCAGAATTATAAATGGAAATTGATGCACACTAGTGTTATTATTGAATTTTTTTTTCTATTGGTGTATTCATACCAATTATAATTCTTAAATTAGTTTGTCTTATTGGTTTTGTTGTTTCATTGCATAAAATTTTATTCACAATAAATAATAATTAAGCAATAATTCGTATATTGTTATTGCTATTATAAAAGACCATATTTTGAAAATAGTATTATTTTAAGGAAGTATTACTTAAATTCATGCACGAAATCAGTCAATGAATTCATCTTCATCATAGTGGTTAAGTTTAATTTATATGATTCAAATTTTTTGTATCTCTTATACTTCAACTAAATGGACCATCAGACAATCGTTATATAATGTGGTAGTGATTATCTGTTAGTCGTATCATAGATTTGGGTTTGGTTTTCATAACTTTCCAACTGTATCCTCTGAAAGCTTATGAAAGCTTACTGAATTTTTGATATATTAGTTAGTCAAGGTTGCTAGGTTTTTATTTGTCTTGAAATTTTTGCGTGATATTTGTTATTTACAACAATATAATTCCTTTGTTTTAAAGAAAACTGATATTTATTCAATCAAGCGTATCATACAGATATAATTGTTTCTACTGATATTGTTCATTCATCTTGTTTAAATTGTAATACACATTAGTATTCAATCATTTCAATTATTAACAGTAATCCTAACTGGAATAATACAAATTAAATAGCATAGAAAACACTAAACAATAATAACAGAGATTATTATCTTGTTGTTAACTAAAGAATATTTTAATATCTCATTATGAATGTGTGGTGCGCACTACTTATAAGTAGTATATGACGCGAGTGTAAACGTAATGTCTGGCAGCAGAAGATGGGGAAGATCAAGAAAGGAAGAGTGGGAACACAATGGAATTTGTATGAAACGCATGAATAGTGAAATGTCAGACAATGAATTGATGATGGATTGAAGATTTGCAAATTAACGGTTACGATATGGTTTTCCTATTTTACTGAGTAACTCTGTAATTTTCGTTAAATACAATTCGGTTGCCCTCACCTGAGTTCTCCTTCACTACAATTGTAAAGAAAAATTCTAATTAGACATTGAAAAGTAACCAAATTTAAAGTTGTTTGTTTTTGTAAGTATAAATAAATGGGTTTTTTCCAATCTTTAGGCATTTATTGTGAATTCATCCATTAGGTTTTCTATTACGTATCCTCAACACTTCTGTCAAGTATTGATTTAAATGTCATGTTATATATACTAACGTTTACAATTTGTGCACAATAAATGATCATTTTCTATCAATATGATCATGTAAACAGTTATTTATTAGTAAATACGTATTCTGTTTCAATACTTAGTCTACCACATCCAGTTGATCATATATATATTCAGACTTAATCTTCATTCAGTCTAATCTGTATTTACATCAGATGACTGTTGGAGTTATAGATGATTGAATTTGTTTGAATATCACTGTGTTTACTGAACCAATAAGCTTGTATTATAGGAGTTAGTTGTCCTTAAACTAATAATTACCTTTCATTATATTATCATCTCGATAAATAAAAGGACTGTATCAACGATTATTATGAATTTTGATTTGAATGTTTTATAGTAGGTAGATTAATTAAAGGTTATTTATTGATTTACATTGAATGTAGTAAATATCGTAAGATTGTATCGTATTCTACCAGTGAACATGAGGTTTTTTAAACTCAATGACTTTTGAAAAGAAACAATTGATTTATTGTAAAAATACCGAGTTTCTACGTTCTACCTTTATGTGATAAGAATATTCATGCCTAGCTTTTATAACAAATCAATATTCCCTTAGTGTTAAGTTGTTTTTATTTAGTTATTTTTTAAGGGCATATAGTAATCAGAACATATAATCGTTTTCGAAAATTAAGACGATATGAAAAATGCAATTTTGCTTGATTAATAACAAATGATTAGTTATATTTTGAGTAATGAATATATGCAGTTTTTTAAATAGTATGCACAAAATTATAGTGTATTAATAAATGTGCTAACTGTTGTGATATGCTTATTTATATTTATGCAACTAGTCAAGAGAGAGATATTAGGGGATGTAAGAAGGATTTGATTTTGAGCAATTTGGTCTCGTGTGCTGTTACGGATATGAGGGCGGTTGTCACTTCCCGGCTGCCCACACCGTGGAAGGTTGTTTCTTGAGGAACGTCAAAAATAAGGCAGATTAGTGTTGATCTTAGAGACCTGGGATCGTGACCGCAAAGCGCAGGGGACAACTGCTTGAGGCCGGTCACACACGGCCTTTTTATGAAGGGTTTTTTGAGTATTAGCTCCGCTCTTAAAAGCCCTTAGTGGGCACCCTTACCGACGGAGACGGAAATCCGTGAGGTAGGGTGAGGTGTGACATTTTTAGAGTCGACCTTTTCTAACCTTTCCTTCTATTGTGAGAAGGCAGCATCGCTGCAGATGCTGGTTGTCCGAGGGAAACACCTTACTGCTGTCACACCCCTCTGCAGTCAGCAGTACGACTTCGCCCTCAGACCTCGGGTAGCTGCTTTTAGTCTGATCATTCTCCAATCGACCTGCCTGGCATGGTAGAACCTTCAGGAACACATGTTCCAGCCAGTATAGCTCGGTTGGGTCATCATGAAAGGCAAGCCCGACCACCGCATCAAGGTAGCAGCTTCGGTCGGGAGTCAACTATATGTTGTAGACGTATATTTTTTCTATGAATGATTACCCTTAGGCTCTCGAAAATAATTCAAATATGAATTCATTTACCAAGCACAGTTTTTTATACTTAATTCATGCCACACTGTTTGTATTGAGGGCTTAAGCTAAAGTTAGTGTACTGGAGTTTGATACTGTAACTAACTGATTAAAATTTAATTTGAACAATGTTTTGGATATCTATCTGTGATATATATTATCTATAAAATGAGCAACACTTTTCTTATAATGACTATTATCAATGATGTAAACTATTTGTTTACTATAATCAGCGATCTTTATCTGATCGAAACGTACTTTCGTCAAAATTCACTATAGATTTTAGTTCGTTATATTTTCTTAAAATTCAACTTAAATCATCCACTATAATAAAATATATTATGTGTATAAATTATCTCAGTAAATGAAATAATAAAATACTAATTGTTCATTGAAGTAGAATCTTTAATCATTAAATTTTAAGCACATGTCATAACATACACAAATATATCTTATTGGTAGTATAGTTTTATACACCTAATTCTGAGTAAAGTTCACTTCATTACACATTCAAATGGTGTTCGGATGTATAATTGAGAAAATTGATCGAAATTTATGCACAATAATCCATGAATTAATCGATTGATATAATTTTTTGGTTCAATAATGAAAATCATTACAACCAAATGTTATAATCAACTGTTTAACCGCATTGAATCACCCCTCTCATGATCATCAACTTTGTATGTCATTGTGATTGTTGTTGTATTCTGCTAATCATATAATAATCGTAGTAATATTTATTATCTTTATCTTTACTATTTCATAAGTTTACATTTATTTGTTTCTTTTCTCGTTAGTTGCTTGAAATTAATTTACATATATTGATAATCACGTATTTATTTTTAAGATTATTATTATTATCATTGATATTATTATTATTGTTTATTGATTTTCTTAGATTGAAAAGTCTTCTACTGAAATTCAACAGTTAACTGAAGAATTGGAATCAACTAAAAACTCTTTAAGAAAAGCACAACACACCTTAAACTGTCTTATTGAGGAAAGAGTTAGTTTATATTCAATTTTTTTCATTATTTCTATTATTTTGTATAGATTTAATTATACCTTTTCTAATTTCGATTTAAATGAAATATTTCTAATGACAATGTATATTATTTAATTATTAAAAACTGGTTGATGTCCTTATCATTTAATCAGACCATTTTTGTTTTATATGTAAAGATTCTTCTTTATTAATGAAGTAGATTTACGAATTAAACAAAGCAAACTTTAGTATCATGTATAGTTTACAGTAAAATATCGTCTCATCTGTATTTTCAGTGGTTTGCAGTGTAACAACCAATCTATATCAAGCGTTATTACCACGTTCAGTTGTTTATCATTTAACTGTTCTTTCCAAAATATAATCTCATTATTTTTTTTAAATCTTTGGTTTCTGACTGCATAAAACCTTAATCCAGTTTAAAATCATTGGTGTTTTGTAAACTTTTGTTATGCTGTGACATACTACTGATTTATAAGATGAATAGATCTTCTGGTAGATTTTTTCTTTGTATACTTTTCCGTTTTTAATTTTGTGGTTTTCTTATTTTGGGTTAATTATAGTTTATCCATTGTATCATTGTCGATTTCAATTTCATTTCCTACTTTTCAGGATCGTTGTAAAGAAGATTGTATTTCTGCTGTCAAATTGCTTCAGGAAAATCCAAATCAATTTGTATCTGAATTGCCCCCAAGTGTAAGTAAAACTGTGGCATTTACTAGTCATAGTTGTCAGCTCGAACTTATTGGCTTTTTTCCCATGGTCTTACTGTTTATTATTCGAATGACGCGGTTTCGGGTCGATAATTAATTCCATGTTCACTTAAGCTATCAAACATGCACTTTTTTATGTGTTGATGGTATGCAATCAGGCTAAAGAAAGGCTAGTTTCTGTTAATTTTGATGCTAAGAGGACAACATTACTGAATGTAGAAGCTATTTTCCGGAAATACCGTATCATCCAACTATAGTATAATCTATAGTTATATATCTCTCTTCAACTGGAGCGGTAATGCTGTTGTTGTCTTACGGCTGTAGCCATTGTTAGAAATTTCAAATTATTATAAAACAACCAAGCAAAATACAATCACAGTTATTATTTCATAAAGAAAGAGTAAATTGAATTAATTACACTCATACTCAAAAAATATTTGAGAAGTTGTTAAAGACTAGGGAGTCTTTTTCTGGTCGTTTGCTGAAAACAATTAACTTGGACATTGTTGTTGGCTACATTTTCACGTTAATTTGATAAGACATTGGATTATTTAACAGTTTAGTTTTGAAGTTATATATTTTACCCACTAGTAAGTTGGTATATTGATAACGCAACACTAAAAACTGGATTTTAAGGTCAAATTACTTATTTTTTTTCAGTGTCGATAGAATAATAGTTTTATTCGGATTCATTCCATACGCTTTATATTGCATATCACGTAGATACTGTATGCAAGCCAATAAGAAACCAACTTTTTAACATTTACAAATTTAAAACTATTGTCTAAGAGATAAATATACATCTAGTCAATTATTTTGAGTCATTTTAAAAACTCTAACACAGTGTGCATACCTATATATTTATTAAGAATAATTAAAATGAGAATTTTTAATTACTTCATCTCTTAAATACCTTTTTTTTGATTCATACTCTTTATACCTTGTTGATAAACTTATGTGTGGAAGTTTTTCACTCCTTTTTTTTTAAAATTTCATTTTACTGCAGGAATCCTCATCACCTGATAAAATCGAAATATTAACAAATCTTAGCAATGGAGATTGTTCACAGGGTACAAATAACTCATCATTTTCCAATAATACTTCTATTTTTTCAACATTTTTACCAACATTTCCACCTGTTGGACTTTTTACTGGTATACAAATGGAGAATAATTTACAAATATTACAAAAAAATTCTTTAAATAACACTGATTCGTTTAATAAGACAACAATAGTAACATCTACTGCAAAATACACATCGCCATCTAAATCTAGCACTATAATTGATTTATAATTGTCTATGTATTTTTCTTGAACTAACTTATTTCCTTTTCAATATCATGTTATTTTCTATTCTCTATTTATTATACCTTACTTGTGATATTCCTATTTACAGTGCATTCGGTCCAGATAGAGTTTTATTCTTTTTTTATTAACACATTGATAACTTGGCTGGTTTCTGGTTGTAAAAAATTCAAAAAAGTACATATGTGACTAAACTTCTTGATCTTTTGAATGTATGTATATAGTAAATGAATCGTAAACAAATAATATTTACCAAAATGTTTGTTTCCAAACACTTTCTCTCTGACGTTCTGTATCCATAATTATTATAATACCGTGCCGAAACGATAAAAAGCGAGCGCGAAAAAATCGATCGGTTTGTATTAGCTCGTGACAAATATGTAATTTACATATATATATATATATATATATATATATATATATATATATATATATCATATGAAGTATAAACAAATAATATTATGGGTTAAAAGTAGTGGACTCCACAGTGATTGCTATTGGTAAATTTGAAATGTATGATAAGATAAGGATATAAATCTTATGAAATTTCAATATGACTGGCTTTAGAAAATAGTGGGATTCTCATCTTCATGGGCGACAAAACTACATTCAACATATGCTTGAATGTGGGGCTTAGTGATACCACTCGGTTGCATAAACCAAAGTAGGTGGGTCACAGTAAATACCCAAGACTACATAAAAGTTAAACCCCCCTACCATATCACAATAGAAAAGTCCTCTATTTCAGAAACGCGTTTACGTATTATGACATTCCAATATCGAGACAGAAATCTTTTTGATAGGATGTATGCTACCACCCAATCGCAAGTCAACTTAATTTAACCAGTTCTCGCACATCTATAATACAGCCTTCAATTTCTTTGGTAATTTCTGTATGGAGATTGTGTAGTTTAACTGTAAAGCTCTCCTTGTTCTAGACAATATCAACACAAGCTTCGGCTGAAAGTTAGGGATTAAACTACATGACTGACAATTTAGTTAGACTTGCTTGTTGGTAGTCTTTGTCACGGCATCATGTGTATATTTATTTTATTTTCTGCCGTATGAACTAACTTGTAAAAGAAAGTGACAGCTTCGTGAATACACCATAGAGAGGTTAACATCAATTCACGTAATGTCAGAAATCCAATGTATTATCTATTATAGTATCACAAATATGCTTTTATTTATTACTTAAAAATGAATTCATTATGATTTTCGTTTTGACTTTCTTTAAACATCTCAAAATATTGAATACTCACTATTAAGCTTTTACTCTGAATAGATGATCCTCGAAAACCCAAATAATTTTCCATTTCTTTTTATGGCATCGTCAGTTGTAGAAAGGAAGAAGCATTTGGGATTCTTGTTTTCACACTAGTTGCCAGCTGTGTTAGTGGTCAGTAGTGGGTTAGTAAACAGAATTTCATAGAGTCCATCAAAAGGTTGGCAATTTTATTTAGTAAGTTACTGCCAGATTATAACAGCGTGAAAAAGACTAAACTTTAAAATAATGTTAAGTGGTTCACATGATCATATTATTGCTACCATCACTACGACTGTAATACGACACTCATATTTCGTGTTATATCCACTCTTTTTCAATACATTGATAATAGTCTAACAGTTACTTCCATACAATCTATCAAATTTGATCAATGCAAATTTTGAATATATATGTAAGACGCATGATCGATGTGAGATTCATTACTTAAAATACATAAACTTATCCGTTCTGGTTAATTTTGGAATCCTAATAAAACATGACACATAATCAGAGAATGAAACTGTTATGCTCTCTAGGTATGCTTAAACTATTACGAGTTCACCTTAGTTGAATAACGAGAACAAAACAATGAGCCAGCGTCCACGTAGGCTACTATGATACGTTGACCAAATTATATCAGCCAAAAGTCTTGATATAGCGTAGAAATTGTATTCTACAAACATCCAGCCAGCACACAATGAATCCAGGCATTGAAATTGCCTTTACCTATTGTTAATGGATTTCTACGGTGGCCGTTCCAATGGGTTCCGATAGGTGCACTCCTGAATTCGTTTCTCCCGGTCCAAGGTCACGATAAA
>CALYCR020000907.1:0-11824 GCA_944470395.2 Schistosoma turkestanicum
TCCTTCAAAACGAAGAAACAGGACATTACAATGAACGTCATCCAATGTTATGCACCTACCAATGACTACAATGACGACGTTAAAGATCAATTCTACGAAAGGCTCCAGTCAATCGTCGATAAATGTTCACCAAAGGATTTGACGATTCTTATGGGAGACCTGAATGCCAAGGTTGGAATGGACAACACTGGATATGAAGACATCATGGGACGACATGGACTGGGAGAAAGAAACGAAAACGGTGAGAGATTTGCAAACCTATGTGCCTTCAACAAACTGGTCATCGGTGGCACAATATTCCCGCACAAACGCATACACAAAGCCACATGGATTTCACCGGATCACACTACTCAAAACCAGATTGACCATATCTGTATCAACAAAACGTTCAGAAGGACTATGGAGGATGTGAGAACCAGGAGAGGAGCTGATATAGCCTCAGATCACCACTTGCTGATCGCCAAAATGAAACTGAAACTAAAGAAGCACTGGACAACGGGGCAGACAACATCACACAAGTTTAATACGGCCTTTCTTCGGGATACTGTAAAGCTCAACGAATTCAGGATAGCCCTCACCAATAGGTTCCAGGCCTTTCAGGATCTACTCAATGGAGAGGACGCAACATTGGAGAACAATTGGAAAGGGATCAAGGAGGCAATCACTTCAACATGTCACGAGAGTCTTGCTCACAAGAAGTACCATCACAAGGATTGGATCTCTGTTGATACTCTTGCAAAAATTGAAGAAAGGAGGAACAAGAAGGCAGCAATCAATGTCAGCCGAACAAGAGCAGAGAAAGTTAAGGCACAAGCTGCATACACAGAAGCAAACAGGGAAGTGAAGAAGAGCATCAGAGCTGACAAACGGAAATATGTGGAAGATCTAGCAACGAAGGCGGAAAAGGCTGCAAGAGAAGGAAACTCAAGACAATTGTAAATACAACAGAGCAGCTCGCTGGAAACTATCGTAAACCAGAACGACCAGTGAAAATCAAGGAAAGCAAAGTAATCAGCAACATTGAAGAACAGAGAAGTAGGTGGGTAGAGTACTTTCAGGAACTCCTGAATCGACAAGCTCCACTGAGCACACCCAGCATCGAAGCAGCGTCCACGGACCTACCAATTATTTTTGGCGCACATGCGATTGAAGAGATCAGCATGGCCATCAGACAAATTAAGAACGGTAAAGCAGCAGGAACAGACAAAAGCATTCCAGCAGAGGCAATGAAAGCAGATGTAGAAGCAACTGCAAAAACATTTCACATCCTTTCCTAGAAGATTTGGGATGAGGAATAAGAAAGAAGGATACCTGATCAAAATACCAAAGAAAGGCGATCTGAGCAAGTGTGAGAACTACAGAGGCATCACTCTTCTCTCAATACCAGGAAAAGTCTTCAACAGGGTATTGTTGAACAGAATGAAGGACTTCGTAGACACCCAACTTCGAGATCAACAGGATGGATTTCGTAAGTATCGATCGTGTACTGACCAAATTGCAACATTACGGATCATTGTGGAACAATCAATTGAATGGAACTCACCACTCTACATCAACTTCATCGACTACGAGAAAGCATTCGATAGTGTGGATAGGAAAACACTATCAATGCATCTTCGACACGAGGGCATGCCTAAGAAGATAGACAACATCATACGGAATTCTTATGATGGATTCAACTGCAAAATCGTACACGATGGACAGCTGACAGGCTCTTTCGAGGTGAAGACCGGTGTTAGGCAAGGTTGCTTACTCTCACCCTTTCTCCTTCTTCTGGTGATCGACTGGATTATGAAGACGTCAGCATCTGGAGGGAAGCACGGTATTCAGTGGATAGCTAGGACGCAGCTGGACGATCTGGACTTCGCAGATGACCTGGCTCTTCTATCGCACACTCAACAACAAATGCAATGTAGCAGCAGCCTTAGAAACAGTAGGTCTCAACATACATAAAGGGAAAAGTAATATTCTACGATGCAACACAACATGCAACAACCAAATCACTCTTCATGAAGATGCCTTGGAGGACGTTAACACCTTTACATATCTTGGCAGCATCATCGACGAGAAAGGTGGATCCGATGCAGATGTGAGGGCGCGGATCAGCAAAACAAGGGCTGCATTCCTACAATTGAAAAATATATAGAACTCCAAACAACTTTCAACCAAAATCAAAGTCAGGATTTTCAATACAAATGTCAAGACAGTTCTACTGTATGGAACGGAGACTTGGAGAACTACGAAAGCCATCATCCAGAGGATACAGGTATTTATGAACAGCTGTCTTCGCAAACTACTTCGGATTCGTTGGCTAGACACTATCAAAAACAACTTTGGGAGAGAACAAACCCGATTTCATTGGAGGAGGAAATCAGGAAGAAGCGGTGGAAGTGGATAGGACACACTACGAAAAGCACCTAACTGTGTCACGAGACAAGCCCTCACATGGAACCCTCAAGGTCAAAGGAAAAGAGGAAGGCCAAGGAACACATTACGCCCAGAAATAGAAAAAGACATGAGAAGAATGAACAAAAATTGGGAAGAACTAGAAAGGGAAGCCCAGGACAGAGTTGGTTGGAGCTAACTGGTGGGCGGCCTATGATCCACTTGGTGTAACAGGCGTAAATAAGTAAGTAGGCTCAAAGCAACTGTAATACAAGACCAAAGTTGGTTAGCTACAAAAGGTTGAAAACTTTTATTGTACCATACTGAAAGTAGGAGAAACGCTACCACCATCAAAAACGGTAAAGGTGTTTGTGGTCCAGGTCCATTATGACGTGGATGTTTAGACCAAACATTCATTCTTCGGCAGGTTCAAGAACAGAGACATGCAACCCGACAATCGGCAATAAATGTGTTCCTCAACATTAAGGCAGTATTTGACTCTGTCGGTCGTGGGGCTGTGACGCTGTCTATTAATGAAGCATGTTGACCTTGTACAGGCTCTTTATTGGAACACAACCCTCAAAGTAAAAAGAGAGGAAGGCCAAACAATTCATCATGCCGTAAAATAGAGAGATATGAGATGAATAAAAATTGAACAGAATTGGAAATGAAAGCCCAGGACAGAGTGGGTTTAAGAATACTGGTCAGCGGCCTATGCTCCATTGGGGGTAACAGGCGTTAGAAAGTAAGTTGTAAAACCACTAAATGCACAATTGGCTACGAATAAATCGGTAGTTATATTTATGTAAGCTCCTCATGTTATCCGGTTTCACCTGTTATGGTAAGAACCAGACTACTTCAAAATTTATATTCCAGAACAAGTATGCTTGTGAAGAGAGGAAAGAACAAGAGTGAAAATAGGCCAATGATTCCGTTAGCATATATACTACACTTACGCTTAATTAATAAGGCAATCGATAACAATAATTCCAGACCACGGGTGCGATAACTTAATAACAAAAATTAGAACATGTAGCGTACGGTTTGAACGCAATACAATATTCGTACTTAAGGTCATACAGTAATTAATTGAATTCCTTTTTTTTACTTTTTGGGCGGCGAAATGTACATAGCGTCTAGGTTTATTCACGGCTCTGCCGGAACGTGTTAAGCATGTAGGCTTAACGGTCGATTTTTGCTCCTCTACTGCTTTCTTGTTGCTTTGCAGCAGGTTTTGTTTATCAGTAGTTTTGTCTTCTTTGTCAGGTTGAAATAGGACGGATTGGAACTGGGGACCACGGTCTGTAGTAATAATTGAGGTTACTCTGTAATTTGATATCCATCGATCAAGGAAAACTGCTGCTACAGTTTCTGCCGAAGTATCGGCAATTGGACATGCTATCGACCATCGGGTGAATCTGTCAACCGCGGTGAGGATATGAGTGAAAGATTTGGATGGTGGCAATAGATCAGCGATGTCTAAATGTACGTGTTGAAAGTGTTTGTCACGACGTGGGAATTTACCAACAGCACTTAATGTGTGTCTTTGTACCTTACTACGTTGGCACTGTAAGCAGCTTCTAGTCCAACGTTTAACATCCGAGTTGATTTTGGGCCAAACGAAGCGTTCCGTGATCATTTTAGTGGTGGTTCGGATTCCCGGACGTGAAAGTTCGTGTAGCTGTCGAAATACTTGTCGTCGACAGGCTTGCGGTACAAAGAGACTCTGATTTCCCGTTGAGACGTTGCAGATTATCGGTGCGTTGGAGAAGGGGATAGGTACCGGTTTGAGGATCAAGTTAGACTTTTCTTTTCAGGCTTCCAGTTCTACATCGTCTACTTGAAGTTTTGCAATTGTTTCATTATTAATATCTGGTCTGCGTGCCAAAGTGTTGATATCTCTGCGTGATAAGGCATCGGTGACGACGTTGCTATGTCCTTTGATGTACTGGATGTCTGTGGTAAACTGAGAAATACAATCAAGTTGTCTGGCTTCCCGAGGTGAATGTGTAAGTTAAGTGAAAAATCGTGAAGATGGGGAATGGGGTATCTGTCTAGTGTTGTTTGATTATTCAAACGTCGATAATCGCCGCATGGATGCCAGTCCTGATCTTTCTTCGGAACCATGTGTAGTGGCGAAGCCCATGGGCTGTTTGATTGGCGGATGACGCCCAGCTGCATCATGTGCTCAAATTCTTTTTTATGCAAATTGAAGTTTATGTCTGGGTAGTCTCCTTGGTTTGGCGCAGACGGGTGGACCCGTAGTAGTAATGTGATGTAGTAGGTGATGTACAGTGCCTTCCCTCCGGTAGTCAACCTTGGTGATGTCGGAGAAAGGTTGACTAATGGGCTTAATTATACGTACTCCATGGATTTCATAGATGTTGCTAGTTATGCCGTTCACGTGTAGACGTGTCTGGTTGTCGACTAGTCGCTTGACACGCACGTCTACTAGCAGATTATAAGCAGTGAGGAAATCTGCTCCAAGGATCGGCTGTTTGACTTGAGCTACTATGAAGACCCATGTGAAACGCTGTCTGAGACCAAGGTCAAGTATTAGGGACTGTTCGCCATAAGTTTGGATGACGGTTTCGTTCGCTGCCTGAAGTGTTATCTTGTTGTGAGTGATGTGTTGCCGTCGCGAGAGCTGAAGAGGGATGATGCTTATTTCGGCTCCTTTATCGACTAAGAAGTATGAGCCTGAAATCCTGTCCCTGATGTGAAAGAGACGGCTTGCAGCGTGGCCAGAAGCAGTCGCCTCCATCACTGTCTGGCAGGCCAGTTTCCCTGTGTCTCTTGACTGTTTGCAGGGAAGGTGCACGGTATTGTGCAGCGTCGAGCTTTCTCACCATACTTCTGGTGATACCACAAATACCAGTTGACCTTTTTGGAGACTTGGACTGGTGTCGGGAGCATGACCTTCTTCTAGAGAAAGGTGCAGTTGGTTTAGCGCTAATCACTGCCACCGAGGCTCGTAGCGATTCTATCTGGTTTGTAAGTTGTGCTATCTGTTGTTGAAGATTAAGAACATTACACATATTATCTATGCTGCTGGTTTGTACAGAGTTAACTACTTGGCTGTCTGGATAGAGTTCCGTTATTTTGTCGGCCATGTCGGCTAGATCGGTTGGGTTGGCTGAGTTAATGGTTATCGTAAGAATCTGTCTTACGTTGTGAGGTATCAAAAACTATTTACACAATAAGTTTGTCATGCCATCTCCACGAAATTGACACTTAATATGGCTACAGCCACTCTAGCAGCAGCTCGTTGCAATTGACTGGAAGCTCTTATTCTTCCAGTATCGAAACTTATTGTTGTGATTAGAAACTCGAAGGTGTAATATTGTTTTGGTAATTGTCTGTCAAAGTAGAACCGTTCTTTCCCAGAAGTTATGTTTTTGAACTTGGACTGGGCGAGACGCGTGTGGACCTACACCTTTCGGTTTCAGAGCTCACTACGAGAGTAATAAATATTTCTAAAGTCTGTTCCTTGACATAGCTTCATATACACTCATATATTTTTAAACATCATGGTACTATTTCTGTTTTGAAATTTTTCTCCAACATATTTATATCTTTGTATAATTTCGGGTCATACACATCAGCTTCTTAAGATTTCAACTTTAGTGCACCAAACTTTCAGCTCATGCTATTCTGGCTTCACAATATCCATGCCGTGTTCTTTTATACGGAATCTGATTTCCACTTGTACGGCGTGGCACAACCAAATGAGCATTTCCCCGCGGTGGTAAAGACACTAACGTGCTAGTTGTACAGGCATGCTACTCCTATTATGTTTGCTAGTGATGTTTCTGGACCATACGAAATCCTAAAAATGAGAAACGTAGACGTATAGACCCGCCGGGATAATAATAATAATAATAATAATAATTTATTCTCAAATAACTAAGTTACAAGAGTCACGCCAGTTTACAGGCTAGATCAAATTGTCACAAATGCTTTTACAATTACTGTAAAAGTTATAGCAGTTAAATTAAGTATAAGAGACAGTTTCTGATTGCATATTTACACCATATCACTGACAGAAACAGTATTATACAGCCACATTTTCAATATTAGAGTACAAATGAGGAAGGTGCACAATAGGTTCTATTGGCGATTGGCCGAGATCAACAGTGAATTTGTTGGGAAAGGTCATATGGAACGCGCTTGATACGAGCTGTGATCCAGACAGTCATGTACATTGGGTGCATGTTCCCTAGAGTTGCCAAGGACTTCCCACCGTGAATGGGGTTCTGAAAAGGAGGAGAGAGAGAGAAAAAGGCAGCAGTGTGGCAAGTGTATATATATAACCAAAGCACTACTTAACCTGTCATGTTGAAGTAGTCAATACAGTAGTAAGTCAAGATAACATTCATACTGACCACTTAAATTAAAGTAAATTATGGGAATATAAGAATATAACGCACAGATAAAGGAGTACAGCAAAAAGAAGGGAGAGTTGTGCAGTGTCAGGTGGATAGAAGAGAAGTCGAAGTAAGAAGCTGGATTTATGTACGTTGAAATCGAAATTCTAGTTAAAAGAGTAGAGTTTGTAAAAATAAATATTTGAGGAATAAAATCTCGCACTGTCTAACTGTTTTTTTTCCTTTATTATTGAATGCCAACCTCTAAGTCATACTGTAAGCGCCTGAGTAAGAATGTTGCAGGTGTCTCGACAGAATAGCGACCTCAGCATAGTTTTGGAAACATGAACCACAGAAGTAGCAAGCCCTTTTCCTGCAATTCTTTCTGTCTAAACTTTCCCAACAGGTGCAAGCTGTACTTTTCTCGCTTTAAAATAATGCCATGGACGAATAGGATGCATTTGTCTATTGGATTATGGCGATCATCGGAATTCATGTCCTCAGAGTTTGTTCTGATTAAAAAGCACCACGCGACCTGAAACGAAATTACAGACCTTTATAATACAATAACATAAATATTCAACATAATCTCGAGTAACCAGAGACTCTTCGACGAATTACATCTCGAAAAAGATCTGTTTCGGGACTACCATAGTCTGATTTGGTTTTGATATCACAACACCTATGACAAATCTTTGAGACATTGAAGGGAACTGTGAAGTTTCCGTTGCCCCAAATCATCTGTCACAAACCTTCCGCAAATTTCTACCCCCAGCATCATAATCAGTGTCATACATCTAACTCAGTTGAGTAATGTATCCAACTTCTTTTGGGTTAATACTGGCATTATCTTTCAAGTAACGTTCTGATTTAATGGGAATTCGTTCCCGAAATACCTACACAGTGTTTATTTCCTTCCATATAACTGTCAACTTTTACCGGATGAAATATTTCAGTGGAACGAAACATTTGTAACCTGTCATTATACCTTTCATTTTTTATCTATTTATACATAAAACACAGTGGAGCAGTTCTTCAGGATTTTTTTGCGGCAGTTCCTTCTTCGTTTTTTGACTTTATGATGGCTGAACAAGTAGGTGATTATAAATTTGATGGCCTGATTGGAAGTAGTAAAATCTTACCCCACCCTTTTCTTATGATCTCCGATTCTCATACTGAGGACACGTACGACAATCCAGGAACGATAATTTGAGGAAACAGTGCGTATATAAGATAGAAGTTGGAAAAATATATGCAATTTACAAAATATATCTGCAGGTTTATTGCACGGTAAGTATCATTGACATATTTCCGCACTGTGAATGGATCAAATCAACATTCCAAAGGAAGATGATTGAGGGAGGAGGCTAATGTTACAACTAAAGTTAGTCAGTAAGATGCATAAATCCATTATTACCAAAACGTATATAGAGTAGGTATTCAATTCCTCAATTTATGTGCTCGTTGTATTTCATATTACCATGCTGTAAATGTCGAACTGTTTGTTTGTTTTTATTGATGTCATCGTTCCACTGTGCTGCTGAACGAGACCTCGATAAAATGCGATCGCCAAGTTGTTGGATTTTTATACGTATATGGAGAGTAGACTTTTGGAACCAAAGTTTAGTCTCCTAAGAGTGACAAAACGTTCTTGAGAGATCAGTGTGTAGAGTCAAAATTCTTAGATATGGTTTGTCTATTCACCTAATTCGTTCCAAGTACGACAGAGTTAAAGAGTTCACCTGGGATTTCATGAGTTCTTGAATGTTCCGCATTATGATGTTGAAGTAAGATGTGCTGATATTTCGACTCTCCTGACATAAAACTCAGGACACCTACTTTTCAGCTGATCGTTTCAACCGCTTACCATTGCACTTATGACAGTTCCAAAATACATGAGAGTATCCTTAACAAGTTCTGTTATATAAAAGGGAAAAGATGAACCAACATACAATATTTTTCTGCCAGTGGTCTTCCAACAATGTAAGATATCAGTAAGGCTCTCAGACAAATGAAGAGCGGCAAGGCAGCAGAACCAGGTAACATTACAACTGATGCAATGAATGCAGATGTGGCATCAACTGTTTAGAAACCAGACATTGTGGCTCCTATTTTATAAATGCGGTTGTCGGCCTAATTTCAGATATAATAGTTTTCCATAACAGTTGGCTCATCGAAGATATCATTAATGACGAATGTTTGATCGATGGCTTCCAACCAGCTGGAACATCCACCATCATGTGTGTTTGGTGATTTCCTTCATCATTCACTTCCTTCAGAACTGAAGATATCTCCATTTCCATAGCAGTCCACTGGGTTACTTTATCGTACGGACCTATCGGTAACTACCCCCGCAGTTACCTGATGGTTCTGATTGACTCAGGATATATATATAAAGATCTCGTGCCAAAGACGTGTAAACTGCCTGAAGCACCCTAAACGAGTCTGTGGAATACGATAATCCATTAATTTAGACTAGACCCATTCTAAGACAACCGGTAAGATTGGTTGTCAAAATATCTGTCTATGGCTAGCATTAGCTGACAGTAATAGGTATCTGATGAAATTATTTGAGTTTTGCTTAGTTTTGACTGGTTGGTTAAGTTTCATGAGGCTCAGTTTTCAGACCATACCCTTAAATTCCTTTATAACTGAGTAGCCTGGTATTATAGACTCTCGAATCCTGATATATGTAGATGGTTGAATGACCGTGTGAGAGATGGAATTCGACTAATATCAGGTATCTTGACGATCAGTTGTGCATGATAAACATCCCGAAACTTGCTTCTTGTTATTATTCCCGACCGTAGCTGCTACCTTGACGTGTAGTCCACAATGCAAGGCAGGTCGATTGGAGAACGATGAGACTAAAAGCAGCTACTCAAAGCCTGAGGGCGAAGTCCCACTGTTGACTGTTGAGGGCGGTGACAGCAGTAAGGTGTTTCCCTCGGACAATCAGCATCTGCAGCGATGCTACTTCCTGACGAGGAAGAAAGGGGTTAGAAAAGGTCGACCCTAACAATGTCACACCTCATCTTAACTCACGGATTTCCGTCTCCGGTGGTAAGGGCTGCCCACCAAAGGCTTTTAAGAGCGGAGCTAACACTATACAATCTTCCCATGAAAAGATCGTGTGTGACCGACCTCAAGCAGTTGTTGCTTGGGCTCTGCGGTCAGACTGCCAGGTTTCTGAGACCGACGCTAATGGAATTTCCTTTTCATTTCTCAAGAAGCACCCTTCCACAGTTTGGGCAGCCAGGAAGTGACGTCCGCCCTCACACGCGGAACAACACACGAGACCAACTTGTTCACAATCAAATCTTTTATACACTTCCTAATAACTCTACTATCTCCATGAACAACCCTTTTCTCGTTTCCTTTCGAGAAAACCAGGCTGGTTTCAGACCTGGACGTGGTGTATAGACCACATTTTCACACAACGACAGGTCCTGGAACACAGACACACAATTAGACGTCCGACAATAATCGTGTTCCTGGACCTTAAGGCGGCATATGACTCTGTGGATTGTGAGGTTCTGTGGCAGTGTCTGTCATTGAAAGATGTACCAAAGAAGTACATTAACCTTATACAAGCTCTCTACTGCAACACTACTGGTCGAGTGAGAGCTTATGGCGAACTGTCACCGGAATTCTTTACCTTAAGTGGTGTCCGTCAAGGATGTCCACCCTCTCCATTCTTGTTTAATTTTGTCATAGACATGATCCTAGATATAACCTTATCCTCGTCTGAATTTTTAGGAGTAGACCTTTTACCGGGTGGATCGCTTATTGACTTAGAATATGCCGATGACATAGTCCTACTTGGTGAAGACGCTGACAAAATGCAGAGTCTTCTGACCACTTTAAGCAACAATCTAAGCACGTTCGAGATGAGGTTGGGTTACATCGGCACCTGAACTAGTGATCGGGAGTGAAGTAGTTGAGCGTGTCGACCGCTTCACTGACTTAGAGAGTCTCATCAGTGCCGATGGCCTGGTGACTAACGAATTCTCAGCACGGATACAGAAGGCTCGATTAGCTTTTGCCAACCTGCGTCACTTATGGCGTAGGCGAGATATCCGTTTGCTGACTAAAGGAGAAGTGTACTGTGCAGTAGTTCACCCCGTCTTACTTTCTGGCTGTGAAACATGGCCGTTAAGAGTAGAGGATATTCGTAGGTTACTGGTTTTCGATCATAGGTGTCTCCGAAGGATTGGTCGAGTATCGTGGGACAGCCGAGTAAGCAATGCTGTTGTTAGGAAACGGGTGCTAGGTAATGATGGCAGATCGATATATGAAATATTGAAACTTCATCAGTTGAGGTGGTTGGGACATGTGCTGCATATGCCTAACCACCGACTGCCTCGACGAGCTATGTTTTGTGGTGTAAGAATAGGTTGGAAGAAAGCTAGCGGCGGCCAAACCAAAACATGGCAGAAATCCATGAAGTCATTCACAAGTGGACTGAGCCATGTCGGTAGTTGTCGACTACCTGGTTGGGGTCCGCGAGATGATAATAATCGATGGTTAGAGACCTTGAATGACATGGCTCAAAGTCGTTTGCAGTGGCGCCGGTGCATTTATTCTTTGTGTTCTCTCAAATCCTAAACTTTTTAATTCTTCATCACTTTATTTTTATCTTCTTAAGCCTATTTCACTAGATTCTATTTCTTGACTAATATCTTCCAATCCTAACCTCTCCGACTACTGCTAATACATTTGGACTTGAATTGACAATCTTATCTCTGTGCTAATGTGGTATTGCAACATGAACTGATGTACGTATGTGCGATGTTCTACGTTGCTATAGATCTATAACTCATTCCATCTCGCCACTTATTTTCCCATTTATATCCTATTCTCCGTGCACTTCGGTCCATTCAAACTATCTTCACTATTTATCTGGTTATGAAAACTTCTACTCAGTAGCATTGGAATTTTTTCTTTGTTATTCTCCACATTATATTGAACTGTCTGGTAATGTGATTGCTGCTTGTATTCAGAGACCTTACTGCCCCGAGAGAAACATGCTGACTTAAATCACGAGACATAAAATAGCATTAATGCAATCG
>CALYCR020000908.1:0-11886 GCA_944470395.2 Schistosoma turkestanicum
TGCTGTAGTGCATATCACCATTGTTAATAATAATGAGTTTGACAGTCAGTCATATAAGCAGGATCAGTCAAATTGACGCGATCACAGATCGGAAATAATCACTATATATGTACTAGTGTATATAGATAGTGTGACTGGTCCACCAGGGTGTCAGATACCGAACTGTTCACGTTGAAATATTAACACATGGGCAGTCTCCTTGGTTTTCCTGAAAACCAATGTCAAAATTACCCTTACCAAATAGAGGGTGGTTAATTGATATAACATATAAAAATAGTATGGTTTAAGTTTTCATAATCTAATTTAGTTTTTAAAAAAAAAACATAATCATAACTTACAAGCTTTCATTCTATTCTGGACTAAACCATGACCACCTTGAGCATACATTTCGCCTAAACGACCTTGTAAACGATAAATTGGCCATTCGGATAAAGAATGAAAACCTGCACGAGTTTGTTTAACCAAACACGGATTGTTTTGATTTGAATCAGCATCATTGTCGCCATTATCTGAGGCATCTGGACTATCAACAACTTTAGTTGCCATTTCATACCAGTGAGCAGCTGCTAACCAGTCAGGTTCTCGTTTCTTTCTCTTACTACTACTACTATTACTACTAATACCACTATCATTGTAACCATTACCAATCTCCGGAAAATAATATTCTCCATGATAATTAGCTTCAGCTAAATAAAGCATAGCCATACGATCTCCGGCTGATGCAGCTGAACTCATTAAAGCGAAACCACGAGCTCGAGATTCCAATGGATCAGGCTAAGTTTGAGAAAAAAAAATAGAAAAAAAAATCAAGTACACTAAACACTTGAGAGATGAGAAAACTGCGTCTTATTAAAAACTTTTATTTTTATTCACATGTGGTTCGATTAGATTGGTAGTAAAGTTTATTCGTGACCATGAATCGATCAATGTTAGACCACCATTAGAAACCTGGAAGCACTGAAAGACGGCCGTTTCGTCCTGGTATGGGACTCCTCAACAGAGCGCATCCATGACTCCTGCACCCCTCAGGATTCGAACCCAGGACCTTCAGTATTGTGCGCAAACGCCCTGACCGTTAGACCACTGAACCGGTATCTAACGGTGTTACTGTCTAACTTGATCAAATTCACGGAGTTACGCGACCTCATACATTGTATACATCCGAACAGGTTTGAACTTCACTGGTTACGACTTCCCACTAGAACTCGGAGAAGATTCCTCACCAAGCTAGTCACTAGTGAACGCATGTAACTGCATTGCGGGGTTGTTGTGAAGATTGTTAAGTTTTATTTGTAACCATGAATCGATCAATGTTAGACCACCGTTAGAAACCTGGAAGCACTGGACGGCCGTTTTTACTGGTATGGGACTCATCAGCAGTGCGCATCCACGTTTCTAATGTGTGATCAAATTCATAATCTGCACGGTCCGAGAATTTCATATCAAGAAAAAATTACACATTTCGATCATAAACAATTTTTCAATATGATCAACCATCGGACCATTGGGCCGGCATCCAGTGGTGTTAATGTCTAACTCTGATTGATCTAGGGATTTTGCGCGACCTCACCCATTTGTCTTCGGTGGTTACTGCCTACACTCGACAGAGTTGAACTCCATTGGTCACGTCTTCTCAACTAGAACTCCGAGAATTTCCTCACGAAGCTAGACACTAGTGAGCACTGTTAAGATATTTTGGGGCAGAGTTTTGTGTGGATGCGCACTGCTGATGAGTCCCATAACTGGACGAAACGGCCTTCCAGTGCTTCCAGGTTCCTAATGATGGTCTAACAATGATTGATTGATGACTTCAAATGTGTAAAAACACAAACCTCCAAAACTCTGCCCGAAAAAATGATCGATTCATCATTTCGACAGTGATTAAGTAAAACGTTGGATAATTTACAGAAATAGTGTAATGCATGCCCACAACATACAATTTACAAGTAATCAGATGTTTATTTTCATTACAACATTGAAATTCAAATCTATGGTTGAAATATTTTCACCAATGTACAAATTCATAACTCCTAGAGAAATCACATCAAAGATGTCACATATATAAATATGCACATTATTCTATAAGTTTTATTTATTCCCTTTAGGTTTTACCATTAGATTGTAGAGTTCGTCACTAGGTACGCTTAAAGCTATTATGAGTTCACCTTAGTCGATAAACGAGAACGAGACAATGAACCAGCATCCAGGTAGGCTACCTTGAATCCCAAACAGCGAAACAGAAGATTTGGTAAGCGTAGAAAGTATATTTCTGCAAACACCCAGCAATCACAATACAATCAAGCACACAACTCTCGTTTATATTTATACATCATAGAAACGTCCTTGGGACAGTTACGAAAATAGCACACTAAAATACACAGCAGCCAATCACAGCCATGGATTTCCCTGGTGGGAATGAAATCTCAAGGTCAACCGATCAGCCCATGCTCGCAAACGTGAAATCCGAAATAAGGCATTTATGAGGCGAGTTCTGAGGATCTAACATCCCCAACATAGATCAAGCGGATTATTTATCAGCAATGTGTCTTTAGGAAATAATTAACATAACTGGAAATATTACTAGAACCTTTGGTTATTTGAATTTTTAATTATAGATTTGAGAAGATTGTTAGATTTCAATGGAATCATGAATTGATCACTAATGACTAGCTTCATGAGGAAAATTCTCCGGGTTCTAGTAAGAAGTTGTGACTAGTGGAGTTCAACTCTATTCAGATGTGAAGCAGTGCTCACTACTGAATACAGTGCGTGAGGTTGCACAATAAGCTTGGATTGAATGAAATTAGACATTAATACTGTTGAATGCCGACTTAATGGTCTAGAGGTCAAGCGTTCGCACGTGAAACCGAAGGTGTTATGTGTTCGATTCCAGTGGGCGAGGGGTGATGGAGGCGCATTGTTAATGAGTCCCATATTATATTATAATGAAACAGTGGTCCAGTACTTTCATGTTTTTAATGGTGTTTTAACAATGATTCATTCATGATTCCAATGAGATAATTTGAACTTTCACTGAGAAATAATAATAACCCTAAGCAAAAATTATTTATATAAAGTTAGATAATATACACTAATGGATACCAGCTAAATGATCCATAGGTTAAGTGTTCGCGTTCAATTGCTAGAGCTCCATGAAATCGTTTGTATACACTGTTGAGAATGATCACACTTAGACAAAATCGCTTTTCAGTGATTCCGCGTTTTTCAATGACGTAGCGATTATTATTTACACTAGGTTCGCTATCTCCAAAATTCTTAATGACTAATTCTAATCCATTTATAATTGAATTCACAATAGGCATCAATGATGATAATCTGTGAATCAAGGCTGATCTTGAATGAATCAGGTTAGTCTTTAATGGAGATATTCTGTACTGTACTGTACTGTACTATACTGTACTTGTATTGATTAATAACAATTTCATAAACTAACTTTTATTGGACACAAACAGATTGTGGCGTTAAACTTTCGTTATCTTCGATTTCCCGTAGATCTCTGTCTTGATGATCGCTACTACAGAACACGAGTCGTTGCCACAATCTCTTTATTATTCAAATTATTTAATGATCGATACAGCTAGTCAACTAACTAACTATATGTGTAGGTAGCAAGTAATGCCCAAGCGTACATGCGCGCATACAAGCTCAACAATGATAAAAGTACAAGATATATTATGTGAGGTGCTAATCAAGGCTCATCTTGAATGAATGCGTTAGTCTTTAAGGGAGATATTCTGTACTATACTGTACTTGTATCGATTAATAAAAATTTCATAAACTAACTTTTATTGGACAACCAGATAATGGACCATCGATCATTAAATTCAAACAAAATTGTGCTAAACATTGAATTGCATCTAAACAACCAAGTTTTGCTGATTGTTCCATATGAAATAACACTGCTTGCCAGTCAACAGTTTGTGAGGCGTGTGATTCATCCAATTGATCACCATTTCGTTTTGATCCAGTACTTTTGGCAGAAGACTGGTTGTATTGTTGGTTGGTGTCGTTTGACTTGATGAATCGATTGTGACCAGTTCGATGTAGTAAACTTAAACGACCAGATGCATGTAAACGAGCCAATTCATGATGTATCTGATAATAGCAAAAAAAGAATATTTTAAAGATTACCACATTGTGAAAATCAGAACAAAAACCGACCGATATAAGCGAAGAATATTATTGTTTTTTGATTAGATCGTCATCAGGCTTTTTACTCTTTGATATACATGAATATTTATATGAAAATGTTAAACAAATCAAGGCAATTTGAGTCAATAATCACAATGAAATGTAAAAGATTACGTCACTACACATAATAATAGGCAAAAGTACAAGTTGATAGTAGAAAGACAGGTGTACTGATAGTAGTAAGAAAATTATAAAATATGATACCAAACGTTTTATCAATAGTAGGTCAAAGGTTGATGAATAGACTTCAAATAAACATTAAAAATATCAAAACCATGACGTAATAAGCAAATGTGTAAAAATAAAAAATAAATAAAATAAGATATAAAATATGATAACTCAAGTTTTTGATTACGGGGTCGTGAAGACTGTTAAGTTACACATTTTTGGAACCATGAATCGATCAATGACAGACCACTATAAGAAACCTGGAAGCACTGAGAGATGGCCGTTTCGTCCTGGTATGGGACTCCTCAGCAGAGCGCATCCACGACTCCTGCACCCCGCAGGATTCGAACCCAGGACCTTTGGTATTGTGTGCGAACGCCTAACCATCGGACCACTGGGCCAGTATTTAACGGTGTTAGATGTCTAACTTGATAAATTCACAGAGTTGCGCAACCTCATACACAGTCTTCGGTAGTTACTGTCTACACCCGAACAGGTTGAACTTCACTGGTCACGTCTTCCCACTAGAACTCGGAGAAGATTCCTCACGAAGCTAGTCAATAGTGAGCACAGGTAATTTGCATTACGGGGTTGTGAACATTGTTAAGTTACACACAAATAGTAGGTCAAACGTGGATGAATAGACTTCAAATAATCATTAAAAAACATTAAAACCATTAAGTAATAAGCAAATCAGATAGCTATATCGGGCGTACTTCCAGGCAACTTGCCCAACGAATGCGTGAACATTCCATGAATTAATATTTTTAGTTGTACTCTGATTGTCAAAAGGGGGCATCGATCGACCACCTTATGACTTTTGAAGGAATTCAACTTTTATCATGAAACATTAGAACTTTTCTAAATGAAAACCTTTTTAAGTCTCAAGGACAGAGTTTAAATGGTTTGAATTATTTTTTTTCTGGTTAGCGTTTTTTTTAGGGAGTTAGATCCAGAGGGGCTCCAAGAAGAGTTATTATAGAGTATACCGAGAGTGAAATTCTCGTTGATGACTTTATTACCTTATTAGTTAGTCAAGGTTCATCCTTTTTTTTCAAGTATTTTCTTACCGGTTGAAATATATTAAGTCTAGATAGAAAGTTTTGAACTTGTTGGGGTGTTGTCTTATGATTGAGTGTTGCTTGTTGTCTTATCACCTTGAATCTGAGCTTAAATTGAATTAATTACGATTTATTGTAGAACCACATTTATACCATTTGTATACAATATATATGTAAGTATTTCCGAGTAACCAAAACAGTCTTCTGACTTCAGTAGACCTTGGGTTCGACAGACACAGACAAATACAATGCAGAACTTCATACATAAGTACATCAGTTCAGGTTGCCATACCACATCAGCACAGAGACGCAATTGTCATCTCAAATCCAAGAGTGCTGGCGGTATTAAAAGTATTAGCAGTAATGGAGAAGATTAGTGAGCGAAGATATGATTCGAGAAGTATAATTGAGTGAGATAATTGTGGTGGTGTTTCGTTCTCTGAGCTGGTTGTTTTGGTTGTGGAGCTTTCATCATTGTTCTTCTATTGAATAACATCATCAGCACAAACTTCAGATAGAAGAAGTGAAGCATTCGAATTTCTTCATGTTTGACCTGTAGCTTGTTCTGCTAACCTCGATCTTGATTGGTTGCTGTTGACCTTAAACCTGTCATAAATCATAGGTGACATAGGATCAAGAAACAGATCAAAAGGGGGATGCAATCAAAAGAAAGCTGCAAACAACGACAGACTCAAGGTCAACAGCAACCAATCAAGACCGAGGTTAGCAGAACAAGCTATAAGTCAAATGTGGAAAAATTAGAATGCTTCACTTCTATTTGAAGTTTATGCTGATGATGTTGTTCAGAAGAACAATGAAAGCTCCACAACCAAAACATCCAGCTCAGAGAACCAAACACCACCACCACAATCATCCACCTGAGCTACAAATATTCTCCACCATCTCAGTGAGATAAATTTGTAATGAGAAAGATAGAGATTATGAGGACCTTGAGTGAGCCTATTTGAATGAATTCAACCGCTATCCCAGTGTATCCAACATCGGATGGATAGATGTTCAGTAGTAATTTTCAATTTATCATGACAATAAAACGTAACTTTTCAAACATGAACTACAAATTTTAGGATGATAATCAGTGACAAAAACTCCCAAAAGAAAACCGGTATTCTATATTCGTATTTTTAGAAAGCTCTAATACATTGAACCTATGTTTACATGAACAACAGCGATAGTAAGGTTCTAAACATGTTATACTAACTATCGTCGAATACCTACTACCATGAATTTGATAGAATATAAGTTGAGCAAGATCGACTAGATTGTTAGTGACCTGAAAAAAAAATGTCATTTGCTTCAAATGACTGGTGTTAATGATTGTGTTAGGCATAAAATATTTATCAACAGAAATTTTCATACTCTATGAGAACAGACTACTTGGTTAGGGTCGACGAGACAATAATAATCGATGGTTAGAGACACTGAATGATATGGCTTAAAATCGTTTTCAATGGCACAGGTGCATCCATTCTTTGTGTTCTCTGAAATGCTAAGCTTTTGAATTTTCTCATCACATTTATCATTATCTTTCTAAATTTATCTCACTGAATTATGCTTCTTGAATAATATCGTCGAACTCTAATCTTCTCTATCACGGCTAATACTTCTACTATCTTTAATAACCATGGGATCTGAGCTGACAATTACGTCTCTGTGCTAATGCGGTATAGCAACTTGAACTTATGTACGTTCACACAAAATTCAACATTGTAACTGACTGATTACCACATCAGAACTAATCCCTCAACTCGCAGGATTCGAACCCAGGATCTACGGTCTTGTGCGCAAACGCTTAACTTCTGGAATCTAAAGGCACTAATGTCTAACTTCGATCAGTCCACGGTCTTGCGTATCCTCACCCACTGTCTTCAGTGAGCACTGCTTCACACACACCCGAACAAGGTTGAACTCCACTGGTTACAACTTCTCACTAGAACCTGGAGAAACTTTTTCACGAAGCTAGTCACTAGATAGCAAGCACATGTATTATGCATGCATTATGAGGTTGTGGAGATTGTTGAGTTACTTTACCAAATCATGAATCTAGGTTACTAATGGTTGTCTATAACATTGATCATTTAATGATTTCAAAAAATAACTCAACAACCCCATAATACAAATAATATTAATCATAAAATAAAGACATATTTAGATTTCAGACATTTCGTGATTGAATATAAAGCACTACTTCATAGTAAACAGATAAATAACATAACATAACATATCACAAGTATGAATAGTTTAAGAGATACAATATGTAGTAGTTTGAATCAACATTCACAATAAGTCTGACTATGTGTCAATGTCATGTGAACATTTCAGTCATGATAATTTCTGTATTAAACATCACTCTGTGTGTTTGTACGTGTGTGTGTGTGTGTGTAAAAAGGGCGGATACAGAAAAAGAGTACAATGTTCACATTTGAATGTGTAATATGATATTGTGGAAAATGTATGATTAGATTGAATGCATGATTTAAACATAAAAAAACATGAACTTATGACTTATTCACATTTGATGGAAAATATTTTTCGCATACTAAATATTTGTATGTTATGGAATTGGTACTTTTTTTCCTTTTTTTAAAATTTCAATTTGTTTCACTGGTATTCAGAATGTTCAAAATGTTCAAACTTGATTGTTTACAGGAAAACTAGAAATAAAACAAGTTGGAACTTGCCTAACTTAATTAAACTGCTTAAACTGTTTTCTTTTTGTTAAAGTTGAGTGGTTGTGGTGGTGTTTCGTTCTCTGAGCTGGGTGTTTTGGTTGTGGAGCTTTCATTGTTCTTCTGAACAACATCATCAGCACAAACTTCAGATAGACGTGAAGTATTCGAATTTCTCCACGTTTGACCTGTAGCTTGTTCAGCTAACCTCGATCTTGATTGGAGAAATTCGAATGTTTCACTTCTATCTGAAGTTTGTGCTGATGATGTTGTTCAGAAGAACAATGAAAGCTCCACAACCAAAACAACCAGCTCAGAGAACGAAACACCACCACAATCATCCACCTGAGCTACAAGTTTTCTCCACCATCTCAAAGTTGAGTGGTAGTCAGTGAAACCTTTAAAAGTCTGTTTGAATGTTGTATCGAATCATTGAATAAAGCCTATTGTGTATTGATTATGGATTGTGTTTGGCATTGGAAAGAGGGGTTAACTGAAATTTTGTCTGTGTATTCTGACGCATAGAATCTAAGTAGTTGATAAATGTCATCCTATTTACTACTATAAGCAGAGTAGAATACTGTTAGGTTCGTCGCTATTTACGCTTGAAACTATTACGGGTACACCTTAGTCGATAAACGCGAACGAGACAATGAACCAGCGTCCAAGTAGGATACTTTGATCCGTTGACTCGAAACGGCTAAAGAGAAGTCTTGATAAAGCGTAGAAAGTGTATTCCACAAACACCCAGCAAACACAAGGCAAACAAGCACACAACTCTCGTTTATTTATTCATGGTGGGAAATGAAATCTCAAGGTCAACTGATCAGCCTATGCTCGCAAACGTGAAATCCAAAATAAGGCATTTATCAAGCGAGTTCTGTGGATCTAACATCCCCAACAAATACTTATATATATATATATATATATATATATATATATATATATATAAAGTAGATATTTTCGAAAATTCAATGACAGTGTAAACTCTTCCAACTAATCATCATTCCTTTTAAAAATTATTTCGTTTGCTTGAGATTCTTGATTGCAAGAGTTAGGATTTGGATATTATTTACATTTTAAAGAAAATACCCTTGAATTTAGGCAATTATTACATATTTTGAAATAATCATTATTGATTAAAATTAGAGGAAAATTCAACAATCAATAACAGTCGAACAGACTTACACCTAACTTCTATAAATATATTACTAGTCAGTCAATCAGCTACAACGTATACCTTCGTACGTACGTACAACAGTTCAAGTTGCTATGACTTCATGGGTTTGTACCATGTTTCGGTCTGGCCCCCACAGCTTTCTTCCAGCATAAAACATCACTCGCCGGGGAAGTCGGTGACTGGGCACACAAGGAATAAATGCATCGGCGCCATTGCAAACGGTTTTGAGCCATGTCATTCAGGGTCTCTAACCATCGATTATTATCATCTCGCGGACCCTGACCAGGTAGCCGGCGACTACTGACATGACTCAGTCCACTTGTCAGTGACTTCATGGATTTCTGTCATGTTTTGGTCTGGCCACCCATAGCTTTCTTCCAACCTACTCCTACAATACAAAACAAAGCTCGACGAGGCAGTCAGTGGTTAGGCATACGCAACACATGTCCCAACCACCTCAACTGATAAAGTTTCATTACTTCATCCATTGATCTGCCATTCTTACCTAGCACCCGTTTCCTAATAACAGCGTTGCTCACTCGGCTGTCCCAGGATATAGGAGCAATGCTTCTAAGACATCGATGATCGAAAACCAGTAACCTACGAATATCCTAACCCCAGCAGTTCGATTACAACCCTAATATATTTATTAATTGATCATACATGAAAAGGATTATCACAAAAAAATCTGACAGAAAAAATCATTGAAACTTATCACTATTAATAATAATAATAATAATAATAATAATAATAATAATAATAATAAACAAATTGTTCACACTTACTAAACCTAAAATTACCATATCAGCACCGTGTAATGCTGCAACAGAACTGCTTCGATGACCAGCTTGATGTAAACGAAAAAATTCAACTAGTTCAGTTTCCTAGTCAAAAAAAAAATAAAAGTAGACAAAAAAAAATTGTAACACTGACATTTCATCAAAAATCATGATTATGGTGATTTGAAAAAATAAAAAACACATGATAAAATTTATGTGGACAATAAAAATATACAGAAAATATTTATCCCCTATATTAAAAAAAGTACATTTAGTTTTTATTGTAAATGAAACAATATCAAAATAAGTGGAAATGATTGATTACAAATTACATAGATAATAATTGTTATATATGGAATATGACTATTTTTTTCAAACTCTGCCTGGCGCCCTTTTTGGGGTTGCTGCCGCCAGCCCTTGAGCTTGGATAAAGGAGGAGGGTTGGCCAGGGGGTTAGCGACTCTATCCAATAAAAAAATTAACGAGCTAAAAAAACACTCATCGTAAAAAAAATGATTTATACCATTTAAACTCTACCCTGTGACTTGGAAGAGTTATAACGTTTCATGATGAAAGCCGAGTTTCTTCGGAAGTCACGAGGCCTTCCTTCAAACAAACAGAGCAACCATTTTGTTATGATCGTCACTAGGATGCTTGAAACGATTACGGATTCACCTTAATTGATAAACGAGAACGAGACAATGAACCAGCGTCCAAGTAGGCCAATCTGATCCGCTGACTCAAGAAAGTCTTGATGTAGCGTAGAAAGTATATTCTAAAAACACCCACAGCAAGCATACAACTCTCGTTTATTTATACATCATAGAAACTTCCTTGAGACAGTCACAAAAATAGCACACTAAAATACATAGCAACCAATCACAGTCAAAGATTTTCCTGGTGGGAAATGAAATCTCAAGGTCAATTGATCAGCCGATGCTCGAAAACATAAAATCCAAAATGAAGGCATTTATCAAGCGAGTTCTGGGGTTTTAACATCCCCAAAACATTTAAACAGTATATAAAAGTAAGTTTTGGGGTTAGTGTCGTAAACTCTACAAACTTCTCTCTGTCATACATGATGTGGTAGTCATTAAATATACAAACTCTATTGTTCAATTAAAGCTTGAAAGGTGATATTTGAAAAAAATTATTGAATTAAAAAGAGACAGGGATTTTCAACTCTCACTAGTCATACATAGTCATAAATTACAAACAATGTGTATAATTAAGAGCTTTGCCTCATTGTCGTCCATTGGTGGTCAATTAAAATCAATGTAAAACCTGGGCTTTACTATATATGTATATCATTTTACAATGTACAACAGAGAATATGAAGAAAAATTAAAATAGTTAAAAGCTTCCGGTTTCTTTTTCCATCATACACTAGAATCGATTAACTGGTATGCCATGACACACTGATCAATGAGTAAACAAAATCTTATTATTGATTCAAATACTGTTTCTCCATCTTGTCAAAGTAATGAAAAATTCAACATCATATTCATCATTGTATTTTAGTAAACAATTGTGTTTTGCATGATGAATTCACTTAATTTATATTGACAGTGTACAAACAACATCACGAAATATCAGATAAGAAAAAAAACAAACAAGAGGCGTGGAACAGCTAGCTATATTATTCTAGATTTAGGGATTGTTTATTATCAGAGAAAGCATGACATACAAGTCACGTGATAACTAACGAATCAAAATCCAGTAGTGCACATATTCAAACGTAGCTTAGTTCGTAATACATGCTGCTAGTCGAACAAATTTGGACATATACATTGGAAAAA
>CALYCR020000909.1:0-11881 GCA_944470395.2 Schistosoma turkestanicum
ACATCAGTATTTAATGTATTGTTATAGTAGAAGTGAAACGTTTGATTTGTTGTATGAATCAACATAGATTACAATCGAGGTGACATCATACATTTATACAGATGTCACACTGTATGTCGACATTTGTGGATCTGAGTATCTCTTGGTATATCGTTAAATTTTATGAATCATATCAGCCAGCTTTATTCATCATCAGTGAACACGCCGAAATAGATTTAATCTATTAAAGCTGCATGTCAATTAGTTGACACTAACGTCATATACTGTTTATAAGTAGCTCACACCACAAATTAAACATGATTATCAACAGAAATTCTACAACAAAGAGATTCAATAAAATTTATATTTATAAAAAATCTCCTTTAATCAATAATTTGTTTCTTATTGTAGACAATACCTTCTAGTCTCTAATACAAATATAATCAACTTTTAGCAATAAGCAATATGTCCGAATATTTGTTGAAAATGATATGCTCATCAATTGATATTCTTGAAAGCTATTTCGAGTTCATCTTAGTCAGTAAACGAGAATGAAGACAAATGATCCAGTGACGCCGTACGCTACTCTAATCCGAGCGTTTGAAGGCCCCACTAAGTAGAGGAAGAAGTTTTGATATGGTGTAGAAAGTGTATTCTACAAGCATCCAGAAAATTTGAGATTTACTCAAACAGACAAATCGAGTCTAGTTATACATCATAGAGCCACAAAAATAGTGTACTAAAATAACACATCAACCAATGACTGTCAAGGATTTCTCGTGTGGGAAATGTAATCTCAAGGTCAACTAATCAGCTCATGCTTGAAAACATAAAACTTAAAATTAGGACATTTATCAAGTGAGTTCTCAAAGGATCTAACGTCCCTAACATAATGTTTATTCAAGATAATATTATCTGTTTACAGTAATTCAGTGTAATATATGGCATACATTTTTTGTGGTAATTCTGTGTACTTCCACCACACCTCATAATTATGAACTAATCATCAAAACTTTGAGTAAGATCAGTATGTAAGTGAATGTATTGATGTAGGATTTCGATCTGTTTTCAGCATCGAATAGGTGTTTGTGTGATCTGTGTTTGTGCTGTCAGCACACTTCATCAAATTCAGTGTTTCAATATCATGTAGAAGTCAGTTGAACATTAGTAGAAAACAAAGTTCAGTATCAAATATTCCATTGTTGATCTAGACAGCAGCGTTAGGAGTGAAACGTTTGATGAGTTGTTTGAATCAACATGGGTTACAATGGAGTCGACACCATATATTTGTACAGATGTGAGTGTATGTGGACATTTGTGGAGGGTGATTAGATAGTGAAGGATAGTATTTTTCAATCAGGGGACTTCTTATTGTAAGTCAGGAAACGTTTAGAAGTATATATCATTCAGATTCATTAAAAATTAATGAACACGCTTGCAGGCGAAAAAAGTTTTTTTCCTAATAAGCTATTTACACGTCCGAGCAAACGAATTGGGTGCATGTCTATCTGAAAACTTAGTCAAGGCTGTAAAGCGCTGAGAGCAGTAACCTGTACACAGCAATAGAGATATATAACATTGCAAGTATCTGTGTATATTAGTGTAAGTGAATAAACCGAGACCTATCCACTCCAAAGGGTTGGATGTGAAATGATTTGTGTTCATCAGGTCATATAGACCAATAGGAATCCGAAATGACTGAAGTACTAAGTGCCTAACTGTTACATTAAAGTAGTCTGCTGAGCTGGCGCTCGTACCACGAACAAGTGAAGTACTAGCCTATGTAAATAGGTTATAGAACAGTTTATAGCCATCTATGTCATGTGTGAACAAGACCTGAAGAATATATCCAATGATAATGTAATCAGTCAGAAAAAGTGACAGCTTACTTCTTCAGTTCTTTACTATCTAACTCATAAGAAGATTTACCGACCGACAGAGAGATTCGTAAAATAACTTACTTGTTCTCTTTGAGATCTTGCGTAAATAAATATTCGTCATAGTACGAAGATGTGTCAAAAATATTATCAAGCTTCAATCAAGTAATCTTCATCAATTGAAAAAAAACATTTTGTCTCAAATATGGAATTTTAAACTGTAGACTTCTTTTTTTTATCACTTCAAGTTAATTGTGAATTGATCAATATTTTACTGCCACATCGGATCATTGTATGTATATTTACAGTTTTTTTTAAAGAAGAATATGCTTATTTCTAAACATTGATGCACGCAAGAGAGATAATCTTGCAGATAATCTTGAGATTTTGGCACATCAACATATGGATTTCTTCAACTTTTTTCTCGTAGGAAATTGTGTCAAGCGACAGTTCTATTGTATGAAGCGGAAACTTGGAGAACCACTAAAGCCATTATGTAGAAGATACAAGTATTGATTAACAGGTGTCCACGCAAAATACTTTGGATGCGTTGGTCAGACACACCATCAGCAATAACGTACTGTGGGAGAGAACAAACCAGATCCTGGTGGAGGAAGAAATCAGGAAGAAGTACTGGAGTTAGTGTATAGGACACAAATTGCGGAAAGCACCCAACTGAATCACAAGACTAGCCCTCACTTGGAACCCTCAAGATCAAAGGAGAAGGGGAAGGCCAAGAAATACATTACACCAGGAAATAGGGAAAGATATGTGTAGAATGGACAAAAATTGAATAGAAGTGGAAACGAAGGCCCAGGACAGAGTAGGTTGTAGAATATTGGTCGAACTATCTATGCTCCACTATGAGTTAACAGGCGTAAGCAGTTACGTAAAGAAATTATGGTTCATGATTTATTTCAATTTGAGTATGAGACTGTAACTAACTGGTGACATTGAATAATAAATGGGTTATAAGATAAATATGTAGTTGGTAGGCTTATATTTCGTGAGCTAAGAAACCCTTTGCTTCACTGGTTGTTTTCCTTAAACGCCGATATAAAATTGTCAATATATTCATATGTATATATATCACCTTTTGGGAAAATGAATCTATCACTTGACCAATAGTTCGCATTCATCCTTTAGACCATTTCTGATTGCTTTCAAATGACCTTCTTGTTCGGCCACTCCTTACTGACTGCCTGAACCAGGATTCTGTCTGGATAAGCCTCCTGTTTATGCAGGAAATGTTTTAATGGAGTTTTCATCCTCCCCTCAACAGCTGAGTAATATGTAAACCTGCGTCCGTATGGAGCTTAGTAAGGGGGCTTGGTGGTGTTCCGAATAGCAACTGGATTTTCACAATGATTAATGTCGATGGAGTTCCTTTGTGAATCTTTTACTCAACCCACACCTGGCAGTAAATGGTATGATGTTTATTATTCAAGTTTTATGTAGTAGTGAACTTAAGATTCAGTTATTACTATTTGTTGTCAATTTTATGAAAAGAACTCCAAGCAGACCTTCAAGCCTTAACACCTGGGTTGGATAATTCATTAACTTTAAAGTAAAGCGTTACGTATTTTGATGTTCAAAGTATGAGTTTGATCACTCCTTGACTGTTCCATATATATTCTTAATAGTGTTCGTATAAAACCTCACTTAGAGCCCTCACAGTCAAAGGAAAAGAGGAAGGCCAAGGAAAATATTCAACCGAGAAATGGAGACAAATATGAGAGGGATGAACAAAAATTGGACAGAACTGGAAAGAGAAGCCCGGGACAGAGTATGTTGGAGAATACTGGTCGGTGGCTTATACTCCATAAGGGGTAACAGGCGTAAGTAAGTAGGTATTCGTATAAAGGATACCTTAAGGCTGAAATCTGTTTAATGGCAATTCGCTCTTCGTGTTCTTGGGTCTGATTGAATCCGAAATTATAAACCTAGACTTGACCATTGATAGAAGACAAGGCTTGAACTAAATGTTATCTTTTCCTTCAAATTACTTCTTAATGAATAATCTTTCATATTCAATAAAACAATCCAACAAGTAGAAACTTTTAGTCATATCATCCTTAATAGTTTATCATTAATGAAACGATATCACTCCAAATTTTCTATTTATCTGCCATGCTTTATCAGTAAATTTTCGAAACTTTGAAATAATTTACCACAATCTGTTTGCGAAAAGAAAACATTCCCTTCCTTCGCTTGCTATACGGATGCTTACATCTTCTCGAAAAGTGTGTTAAATATGCTTACAGCTGTACATGTATATCTGTTACGTACGCATGTGACCACGTCAGTTGATACGCATACACTATTACGAGTTCACCTTAGTCGGAAAACGAGACCGAGGATCGAGGATCCGGCGACACGACATGCTATCCTAATCTCATTGTCCAAACCTCCCGTTAAAAAGACTTGATATGAAGTAGAACGTGTCTTCTACAAGCATCCAGCAGGTACTGGTTCCGAGTCCAGAAGAGGATGAAGATCCCTGACTGAGGATCCGGATCATAAAACGTGTTACAGGTTGAATATGAAACAACATTTGAAGTATGTGACAATGATAGTTAGGTCAACCGATAGGAATTAACCAATAGAAATTGACCAGTAGAATAATTCTTTTAGGATATTGGATGAATATCCTATTTCACAAATGAGATTATAGGAACTTCAAGTATTTAATTGCCTACAAATTAAAACTCTAAACCCTTCAGAGGTTATGCACTGATAATGTCCTTAGTCAATGTTAGGATATTCGTCAAATATCCTAAGAGAATTATTTTTGTCAGTCTAATTCTACTAGTCTATTCCTACTGGTCAATATTATGGTAGTCCTAGCTATCAATGTTACATACTTCAATGTTGTCTCCTATCGGTCGTCCTAATTGTCAATGTCACTGATTTCGATGTTGTTTCTTATTCGACTTAACTGTATAAATACGCATCATCTGTAACGTTTTATGACCCGGACCTGGATTCCAGGATCCTGATTGTCCTCTAGACTCGGACCTCGAAATTTCTGGATGCTTGTAGAATACAAGTTCTACTTTATATCAAGTCTTCTTCCTTTACTCAATGATGGGGGGGGGGTTGGGACAATCGGGTCACTCGAGACGTTCCCGCACAAATCAGAACATGGTTGAACAGAAAAAGGAGATTATATTCCAATAACAAGGTTAGACAGAAGACAGGCGGTCCAAAGGAAATGAGATGAGAACATTCTCGAATGTTCTCTCAGTGTCGGCTAACGCTGATTGGATACGAAAGAGCCAATCAGTATGCAACAAAGTGCAATCATGCTTTAATCCAGTCTACTATGTCGTATGCACTAACAACACTGTTCAAATATCAATGGAGTATCCATCATATTTAGGCAGAAGAATGTTATAGTTAGTTATTGACTGATTACATTGTATTGCTATAATAATTCAAGTGATACAGGAAAAAAAAATCTACAATCTAAATCATTTCTGAATAAAGAATGATGCCTTAAGCAATCTAATCCGCATTATATACATATATATATGTTCTTGATATATTGATAACATTGCTATCTATATCAATTTGATTATGTTTATACACCTGAAAGAATCATGTAATTATTTTCAAATTGTTTATTATTGACATTTGAAGCGATATTTGTTGGAAATATGTTCTGTATGAAAGTTGGCTCAAATGCAAATCTTTCGCTGTAGTTATAAACGATAACATTTTCACTTGTTAAACCACTGTTACAAACCTTGAAGCAGTAGAAGGCTGTTTTGTTCTAGTATGGGACTCATCAGCAGTGAGTATCCACGACTCCTCGCACTCACAGGATTTGAATCCAGGATTTTCTGTCTTGCGCAAGATCGCTTAACTTTTAGGCCATTATGTTGGCATCCAACGGTGTTAATCTCTAACTTTGGTTTGTCTAAGTTTTTGCACAACCTCACTCACTTGTCTTCGGTAGTTATTGCCAATATTGGTCAAGATTGAACTGTATTGGTCACGGTTCGATCCCACTGCTGAAGACTCCTATGCTAAGACGAAATAGCTATCTAGTACTTGCAGGTCTCTAATGGTGGTCTGACAATGATGACTGATTCATGATTGTAATTTACTGCTCAAAAACAAAATTTTCATCTGAGCATTCTTTACAACTGAGAACAAAAATTTTAGGTTTATTAATAATCTGTCTCTAAATATATATATATATATATATATATATATATATATATATATATATATATATATATATATATATATATATATATATATATATATATATATTATTTTTTCAGTTAGAGTTATGAAGATAATTGTTTTTACACAATGAAATCATCGATCAATCAATGTTAGACCACAGCATTAGGAACCTGCAATCACTTAAACACGGCCATTTCAAAATAGTATGGGACCCATCAGCAGTGCGTATCCACGACTCCTCCTACTGACTGGATTTGAAGCCAGGACCTTTTGTCTTGTGCAAGAACGCTTAAACTCTAGACCACTGAGACAGTTTTGATGTCTACCCCCAGTCAATCTAAGGTTTTGTGCAATCTTACTCATTGTCTTCAGTAGTTACTGCCTACACGCGAAAAAGGTTTGAACTCCACCGGTCACATCTTCTCACTAGAACTTCGAAAATTTCCTCACAAAGCTTACTTACTTGTGAATACATTGTACGATTTTTCATTATAGAGTTATGAAGATTGTTATTTTTTCACTGAAATCATGAATCAATCATTGTTAGCTGATGAATCCCGTAACAGGACGAAACGGCATTACAATCCCTTCAGCTTGCTAATGATGGTCTAACCATGATTTATTCGTGATTTTAGTTAAAAAGTAACAATCTCCGTAACTCTATATAGGGTTCGTCACTAGGTACGCTTGAAGATATTACGAGTTCACGTCAGTCGATAAACGCGAACGAGACAATTACCAGCGTCCAGATAGGCTACCTTGAATCCCAAGCTGATGACAGAAGGCTTAGTAAGCGTAGAAAGTAGATTCTGCAAACACCCAGCAAGTACACAATACAATCAAGCACACACAAATCTCGTTTATTTATGCATCATAGGAACGTCCTTGGGACAGTCACAAAAATAGCACACTAAAATACACAGCAGCAAATCACAGCCATGGATTTTCCTGATGGGAAATGAAATCTCAAGGTCAACTGGTCAGCCCATTCTGGCAAACGTCAAATCCAAAATAAGGCATTTATCAAGCGAGTTTAGGGGATGCAACATCCCCAACACTCTACAATGGAAACGTATCACCTGAACCATTTACTTTATTAAAAAAGCGATCGAAACTGATGATACTGTCCAGAATTACATAAAATATGAAAATTTTTACGATAGAATCATTAAACTTAAAGAAACAAAACCCTATTAAATAGTAATCATCCAAATGTGTGAATTTTTCAAGTATTTTAAAATTTAAACAGTTGATTTTGACGTTTTTTCTGACTTGACATCGATTTTCATCCCAATCTATTGATGTATTTAGAAAACATTTTTTGTTTCCAAACTATTTTTAAAATGAATTGAGTTTTATACCCGTTGCACAAGCCAGTGGCTATTTGATCTCAATAGCTAAGTAGATAACATGTTGGCGTTTGATGCAACTTTGAGATACCGGTACAAACAGAACCAAATGCACGTCTCATATCTCACTGGTAGTCAGATTTTATGTATATTTCAAGATTGGCTTTATAATTTGAACTGTACAACAAACGAAATTTCAGAGTGTTAAATATTTTACTGGTTTATCGTTTAATAAACAGTCATTACTCTTTCAAGTCTAATAAACTCCACTTGAAGCCCTTCTGCAGTTTCTTCCAGTCTCAAGCCCGGATAAAGGAGGAGGGTAGGATTTGGGGTTAGCGTCGCATGTCTCGTAGAAAACTAACTCACTGAAAAAGGAAAAACGCCAACCAGGAAACATAATTCAAACCATTTTAACTTTGCTCTGGGAGTTAAAAAAGTCTTCCTTCAGAGAAGTTATGAATTTCTCTTATGCTTCGCTGAGGGTAACTGGGATAGTAAGTTTCCTGTCCAACAGTAAGTAGAATAATTTTTTAGTTATTAAGCAAGCAAACAGAGGAAAGATAAATTAGCTGGATCTTTATTTGATTTTTTCTTAATTCCGATTGACTGGGTGTAGAGTTCGTCACTAGGTACGCTTGAAGCTATTGCGAGTTCACCTTAGTCAATAAACGCGATAAACGAGACAATGAACCAGCATCCAGATAGGCTACCTTGAATCCCAAGCTGTAAACAGAAGGCTTTGTAAGCGTAGAAAGTATATTCTACAAACACCCAGCAAGTACACAATACAATCAAGCACACAACTCTCGTTTATTTATACATCATGGAAATGTCCTTGGAACAGTTACGAAAATAGCACACCAAAATACACAACAGCCAATCACAGCCAAGGATTTCCCTGGTGGGAAATGAAATTCTTAAGGTCAACTGATCAGCCCATGCTGGCAAACACGAAATCCAAATAAGGCATTTATCTAGCTAGCTTTAGGGATCTCACATCCCCAACACTGGAAAAGACATATCAATAAATATTTTAATGACAATTTTAAAAATATCAATTATCTTCAAAGCGAACCATTACTTACTTACTTACTTACGCCTGTTACCCCCAAAGGAGCATAGGCCGCCCACCAGCAGCATTCTCCAACCAAATCTGTCCTAAGCTTCCTTATCCAGTTCTGTCCAATGTTTGTTCATTCCACTCATATCTTTCTCTATTTCTCGGCGTAATGTATTCTTTGGCCTTCCTCTTTTCCTTTTGCCTTCACGGTTCCATGTGAGGGGTTGTCTCGTGACGCAGTTAGGTGCTTTTCGTAGTGTGTGTCCTATCCACTTCCACCACTTCTTCCTGATTTCCTCATCCCCTGCAATCTGGTTTGTTCTCTCCTACAGTAAGTTGTTGCTGATGGTGTCTGGCCAACGAATCTGAAGTATTTTGCGCAGACAGCTGTTAATAAATACTTGTATCTTCTGGATGATGGTTTTGGTAGTTCTCCAAGTTTCCGCTCCATACAGTAGAATTGTCTTGACATTTGTATTGAAAATCCTTATTTTGGTTTTGGTTGAAAGTTGTTTGGAGTTCGAGATATTTTTCAACTGTAGAAATGCAGCCCTCGTTTTGCCGATCCGCGCCCTCACATCTGCTTTGGATCCACCTTTCTCGTCGATGATGCTGCCAAGATATGTGAAGATGTTAACGTCCTCCAAGGTATCTCCATCAAGCGTGATTCGGTTGGTGCATGTTGTGTTGCATCGGAGAATTTTGCTTTTTCCTTTATGCATGTTGAGACCTACTGCTACAGAGGCTGCTGCTACACTGGTCGTCTTCTCTTGCATTTGTTGTTGAGTGTGCGATAGAAGAGCCAGGTCATCTGCGAAGTCCAGATCGTCCAGCTGCGTCCTAACTGTCCAGTTGATAAAGCGAACCATTAGAGTAGAGAAAAGTAACTGCAAGAGTTATAATTCAATTAGAGTAATTTTAAGAGTACAAAGAAAAATAATCTTGATGATATTATAATGTTGCTATGTAACTAACTATTCGAAATCCTATCGATTGACCGAAATTCAGATATTTCAATACGACCCCAAATACACTGTTCCCAAATCTGCAGTATATATATATCAGAACACAACACCTTCAGATGAAGTTGTTTATGGGGTCGATTACAGAAGGGATGGAGGAAGGAATCATAAGCTTTACAAATAATGCATATTTATACAGTTAGGTTGAATAGTAAAACAACATTTGAAGTATGTGACATTGACAGTTTGGACGACCAATAGGAATTGACCAGTAGGAATTGACCAATAGGATTAGACTTCCAAAAATAGTTCTCAGGATAATTTATGCATTGAATGAAAGCTTATGATCTCTATAGGCCACAACAGGGTGAAAACTAAGATGTTCAATATTTCATAAACTTTGAATTAAGTAGAAAATAAGTTTCGTTGCCTGTCCATGTTTCTTTATTGAATTCTCTTCCCATATAAGATATGCATGAGAGGGTTGTGGAGACTGGTGAGTTACTTCTTGAAATAATGAATGAGTCATTGTTAGACCACCATTAGAAACCTGGTAGCACTGGACGGCTATGTCGGACAAAACCCCTCAGCTGGCAGGACTTGAACCCACGACTTCTGAATCACTGAGCCAGTATCTAACGGCATTAATGTTTAACTTTTGATCGATCCACGAACTTGCGCTACCTCATCTACCGTGTTCGATGAGCAGTTCTTCACACAAGAAGAGGCTTATGGTGGCCAATTCCAACGTGTTCTTAAGCTTCATTATTCGCTCGTCTAAACAATCAGCGCTAAATAGCGCCTGACGGTTATAAATCAGAAGGCGAATACGAAGTGTCGAATTCGTTTATTTTTAGCACACCATAAAATGAGTTAGCGGACCACAAGCAGACAGGGCAGGCACACTAGCGGGCGAATGTGCGAATGAATGGATGAAGTGAACGGTAGAACGCTAGTGAGCCAACTCCAAGAGATAAAGCAAGACTAAGAATTTATAGTCAGACAAAAATAAGACAGACATGTAGTAAGCGAGTAGCCATGCACATACATGAATACAAGTGACGAATGAGTGACAAGGTCAAATGACAAGTGGGACAAATCCTGTGAGCTAGGCATTGAATAACTCACTACAGGCTTGAACTCCATTGGTCACGAATCCTGCGGGTAGCAAGAGTCGTCTATGCACACTGCTGTTGATTAGTCCCATAACAAGATAAGAAACGGCCGTCCGTTGCTTCCAGGTTTCTTATAGTAGTCTAATATTTCAATCAATTCTTGATTCCAACTTATAAAATACTGTAGTTTCCTATTTATATCAAGAATATGAAAAATATCATTTATTTTCAATGATCTGACATCGTGATAATTTTCTTATTGTTAACTAAAGCAATCTATATCGTTCTATGAAGTTGTTTTAAAGGAAAAATAACATTTATAAACTTTTTACACATTTGAAATCATCAATCAATGATTGTTAGACATCGCCAGTAGAAACCTGGAAGCACTGGATGGCAGTATCGTCCTCATATGCGACTAGTTAGCAGCGCACATCCACGACTCCTGCTCCTCTCAGGATTCGAACCCGGGACTTTCGGTCTTGCGCGCGAACACCTAACCTCTGGATCGGTGGGCCGGCATCCAAATTGTTACATTTGTTAGTTAGTTAGTTCGATTATATTAACAAGCAAACATATGATAATTGTACTAATGTATATATGAAATTATATGGTTTTGAATGTTGAACGAGTTCAAGTTAGTAGACAAAACAAGCTGGAAAGAGGTTCGCAGTTACTTCATTACTTCTCAAATCATTTTGACATGGTGTAGAAAATTTGTAACTCAAGGTGGATGATTGTGATGGAGTTTCGTTCTTTGAGTTGGAGATTTCATTGTTTTTCAGTGAACAAAATCATCAGCACAAAGTTTTACCAAAACATTCAGCTAAGATAACGAAACTTCATTCAAAAATTCTCTAATCTTCAAAGAAATAGATACACAGAGAAGGATTCTAACAGGTATCACAATCTGATATCGAATCAGAAATTGTACAACAAATTTTTGTGTTATCGTCTTCAAATGAGAATGAACAAACAATAAAACAAATAGAAATCATAATTAACCAGAAATTTAGAAAAAATCTATTTATTTTATTTCAACAAAATGCACGAAAACGGCAGTCAGATGACTAACTTTGATCGACTTTTGGAAGTCAGTCAGTCAGTCAGTTCAACGTAGAACTTCGTACATAAGTACATACGTTTAGGTTGCCTTGCTGCATCAACACAAAGACGCAACTGTCAGTTCAAATCCAATAGTGGTCTTGGTATGCGACTCATCAGCAGTGCGCATCCACGACTCCTGGACCTGGCGGGACTCGAACTCGGAACCTTTGGTCTCGAGCACGAACCCCTAACCTCTGGATCACTGGGCCAACATCCAAGTTGTTTTCTTTTC
>CALYCR020000910.1:0-11867 GCA_944470395.2 Schistosoma turkestanicum
CTAGCCCGGATATAGGAGGAGGTTTGGGCATGGCGTTGGCTACCGCATTCCGTCAAGAAACTAACTTGCAAATAAAAAACGCTAACCAGAAGAAAGATTTCAATTTATTTGAACTCGTCGTCGCATGATGAAAGCCGAATTCCTGCGGTAGTCAATTGGGCCGATGCCCCTTCTCACAACCACAGCAACCATTCATTCAGGTTCATAGAACGTTCGAACATTGTGGTAGACTGGAAGACTATTTCAAGTTGTGGCAGAAATGAAATGATACTGTAGTGCCTCCACATTTATTTGCATCCGCTTACATTTAATTTGCTTAAGCCCTTTCGATTAATTTATTTTACCAAACCATTTGTATAGCAACAACTCATATGTTCATTGTAATGTTCTCTTTATTCGTTATGAAGGATGCTTTAATGATCCTGAGTCCGTCAGTTTCCCATCCAATCGGTGTCTTTTGTGCTTGTTTCAACAGCATCAGTGCAACTCCTTGTGTATGTGAAGCATTTTCCTCTTCATGACCAGAGTATAACAGCAGTTCCCCTGAAGATAGTCTCAGTTGTCCTACCTGTGACCAATGCGATTCACTGATGCCGAGCACCTCGAGGTTGTAACCTTTCATTTCTGCCACAACTTGAAATAGTCTTACAGTCTACCACAATGTTCGAACGTTCCATGTACCTGAAAGAATAGTCGCTGTGGTTGTGATAAGAAGCATAAGCCCTGTGACTTCCTGGGGAACTGGGATTTCATCACGCGACGTCATATTTCTTCCTCCAACTCCCATGGCAGAGTTAAAATGGTTTGACTAAATTTTCCTGTTTAGCGTATTTTTGGCAAGTTAGATTTCAACGGAATGAGGTCGCCAAACCCAAGTCAAACCCTCCGCCACTACCCGGGCTTCGGACCGGCAGTAGCCCCGAAGGATCTACTGGCAGAGTTAAACAAGTTTAAAACAGAGGATAATCGACAAGCACAAAATACATTCGATTGGAATGTTTGCATGAGTATAGGAAAGTTCAAGAAAGTCTAAAATATTCATTCGATCGTCCATGAATAGGCTTGCTATTGAATGTTTTTGATAGAATCTGTAATCATCAAAGAATCTATTTGTTTGTTCATTTGAAGATCTGTTTACTAGATATTCCTAAATGATAGAGTTGGCTTCCACATTGGTAACGGCACACGGTATTTCTCACTTGAAATTCGAGCACCTCATTCAATGAGATGTTCAGATGTCGACTAACTAGTTGAATGTGTATAATTTTCCAATAAATCTTCCTAGTGTAGTTCAAGGGCATGGACCAACTCATATATTTCACAGACTTTTCTTTAATCATGACTCTATTTGGTTGACTGACTGAAGATGTTTAGTGAATGTTTGAATTATCACAAGTGTACCATTGTTGGTGAAACGACGTGGTCGGTTACTAATCAATGTTAAGCAATAGAAAAGTGCGAATGATAACTACATACTGTTGTTGTGAGCGAGTCAAATGTTTCATAACATCCTGTAGTGCCTCCACATTTATTTGCATCCGCTTACATTTAATTTGCTTAAGCCCTTTCGATTAATTTATTTAACCAAGCCATTTGTATAGCAACAACTCATATGTACCATTGTTATTTTTTATTATCTGCTTTGTATGAGCTTATACGGCTGAGCATTGTGTTACGCCTACGCGCTTATTCATCCTTTTCGCTTTAATGTTAATCTCCTAATTTCCCCATGAACTCACATGATTTGTATCGCTTGCTTTTGACCTTGTCAATCATTCGTCGCTTTTATTCATGTGTGTGCATGCCTATTTCGCTTGTCATATGTCTGTCTTATTATTGTCTGACTATATATTCTTACTCATGTTCTATCTCTTTGAGTTGGCTCTTAGCCTTCTCCAATTCGCTTCGTCCACTCGCTCGCATTGTAATCCAAAGAGTTGGCTCACTAGCCTTCTCCGCTTCGCTTTGTGGTGTGTCTCGAATAAACGTATTCATCAATACTTGGAGTTCATCTTCTGATTTATGAACGAAACATAAGAACACGCATCCATCGGGCACACTACATAATGTTGAGCCCGCCGTTGAATGTAACGTACTCATCACAAAGCTGCCCGCCGTTCTCAGGATGTTTCCTGATGCTGACGAAAAATCGAACGCTTCCAATTAATTGGTAATTTCGACGTAGAATCGAACGCAATCAATGGACACACTACGAAATGGTGTTCCAGACGTCAGCGAAATCGGCCACCATACAAAATGGTGAGCTCGTCCTTCATTCATATCACTTCCTATCCGCTTCGCTCGATTCATTCGTCGATACGTCTTCACAGAAGATCAGAAGACTCTCACCACATAATTCGACGATTCCGATGACAAATCGAATATAACCAACCAGTTCGTATTTCGAGTAGAAATTGAAGAGAACCACTAACTGGAAATCCCAACGCCATACAGCGACAATGCAGCTCTCGAAATTGATGAATTCGCTGAACGAATCAAGCATTATCTTATCGTCATTTTGATTACGCACCAACTCGTCGCATTAATCTATTTCTCGAAATATCGCTATCATTATCGTATTAATGTGAAAGAACCATTATTATGATTAATCAGGATATTATGACAATAATGGAATTATCTTAATCGCTAATCGAATCGCATTTCGAATATTGTATTCACGGCACGACATTTGTAACTCACGGAATTATTTTTCGATACCATGAACGACATTCATGATTAAGGTGAGTTCATTCCATTTATTTAACCGTATCGCATAATTATGTTTCGAATCGCTTATCAAAGCAATGGCTCAACGACAATTATTGTCCATTAATATTTCCGTGGCTATACGATTATCGCATTGGAGATATACTCTATGTACTCATGAGCTGCGCGTACTCGTAAATCTTGCAGCCTGCTAAGTAAATTGGTGGTTTGATATTACGCACATGAACACGAAGCAGCAGTTCAAGCAGTCGAGCGAAGCTCCTGCACGCTGATATTCGCACGTTTTCGACTACCCTAACGCTGGCAACGGTTTGCAACGCTATCACACACATGAGTTTGGAGTCATATACTCAATGGTGGTAACTTATGTTCTCGATATGCATTTATTGTCCATGCATCGCATCTGTACGCAGCTTTATTCTCCAAATTTTTTCCACGATAATCTCGACCGCAATTTCTTTACCTATCTGCAGCCACTCGAATTATCGATGAGCCTTACCGTAATGTCTATGCGGTTATGGAATTCCGTCTTAACTGTCATGCCTAAACGATATTAAATATTTTGCAGCATTTGTATTACATTTTTTTTATCGTACAACTGCTCCTAATGTATTCTGTTCGAAATCGATTTTGTTTTGCTAATAACCGCTTACCATATATTTCAGATCATCTGTTACTATGCGAACATACGAACGTACCCTGACAAGGTAACTCTAATTTTCGTAAATTTTGATGCATTCGGACTATTTTCATTTTTTTCGCTAACAAAGACACTTTCGTAACCTTGTTTGCTGGAAGGGGGTTATTGTAGTGCCTCCACATTTATTTGCATCCGCTTACATTTAATTTGCTTAAGCCCTTTCGATTAATTTATTTAACCAAGCCATTTGTATAGCAACAACTCATATGTACCATTGTTATTTTTTATTATCTGCTTTGTATGAGCTTATACGGCTGAGCATTGTGTTACGCCTACGCGCTTATTCATCCTTTTCGCTTTAATGTTAATCTCCTAATATTCCTATGAACTCACATGATTTGTATCGCTTGCTTTTGACCTTGTCAATCATTCGTCGCTTTTATTCATGTGTGTGCATGCCTATTTCGCTTGTCATATGTCTGTCTTATTATTGTCTGACTATATATTCTTACTCATGTTCTATCTCTTTGAGTTGGCTCTTAGCCTTCTCCAATTCGCTTCGTCCACTCGCTCGCATTGTAATCCAAAGAGTTGGCTCTTAGCCTTCTCCAATTCGCCTCACTCATTCGTTCGCATTGTAATCCAAAGAGTTGGCTCTTAGCCTTCTCCGCTTCGCTTTGTGGTGTGTCCCGAATACACGTATTCATCAATAGGAGTTCATCTTTTGATCTATAAAACGACCATTAAGAACACGCAGTAAATCGGCACACTACAATACAAGCTCGAGGTGCTCGGCATCAGTGAAATGCATTGGACACAAGTAGGACAACTGAGACTAGCTTCAGGGGAACTGCTGTTATACTCTGGTCATGAAGAGGAAAATGCTTCACATACACAAGGAGTTGCACTGATGCTGTTGAAACAAGCACAAAAGACACCGATTGGATGGGAAACTGACGGACTCAGGATCATTAAAGCATCCTTCATAACGAATAAAGAGAACATTACAATGAACGTCATCCAATGCTATGCACCTAACAACGAATAGAATGACGAAGTTAAAGATCAATCATACGAAAGGCTGCAGTCAATCTTCGACAGATTCTCACCAAAGGATTTGATGATTCTTATAGAAGTCAGTCAGTCAGTTGCAACGTAGAACTTCGTACGTAAGTACATCAGTTCATGTCGCCATACCACATCAGCACAGAGATATAATTGTCAATTCAAATCCAATAGTAGAAGAGGTAGTAAAGGTATTATAAGTAATCGGAGAGGTTAGAATTAGAAGATATTATTCACGAAGTATGATTCAATGAGATAAGTTTAGAAAGTCAAAACTAGAGGTGTTGAAGAACCCAGAAGATTAGGATTTGAGAGAACACATAGAATGAATGCACTGGCGCCATTGCGAACGATTTTGATCCATGTCATTCAAGGTCTCTGGCCATCGATTATTATCGTCTCGCGGACTACAACCAGGTAGTCGACAATTACCGACATGGCTAAGTCCACTCGTCAATGACTTCATGGATTTCTGCCATGTTTTGGTCTGGCCGCCCCTAGCTTTCTTCCAGCCTATTCCTACACTACAAAACAAAGCTCGACGAGGCAGTCGGTGTTTGAGCATACGCAACACGTGTCCCAACCACCTCAACTGATGAAGTTTCACCACTTCATCGATTGATCTGCCATTCTTACCTAGTACCCGTTTCCTAATAACAGCGTTGCTCACTCGGGTGTCCCACGATATACGAGCAATGCTTCGAAGACACCTATGATCGAAAACCAATAACCTACGAGTATCTTCTACTCTCATTGGCCATGTTTCACAGCCTTAAAGTAAGACGGAGCGAACCACTGCGCAGTACACTCGTCCTTTAGTCAGCAAACGGATATCTCGCCTACGCCATAAATGATGCAGGTTGGCGAAATCCGATCGAGCCTTCTGTATCCGAGCTGAGATTTCGTTAGTCACCAGGACATCAGCACTGATGAGACTCCCAAGATAAGTGAAGCGGTCTACACGTTCGACCACTTCACTCCCTATCACTAGTTCAGGTGCCGAAGAAACCCAATCTTGAAGCAACATTTTACATTTCGAGAGGGAAAACCGCATCCCGAACATGTTTACATTGTTGCTTATGGTAGTCAGAAGACTCTGCATTTTGTCAGCACCTTCACCAAGTAGAACCATGTCATCGTCACAATCTAAGTCAGTAAGCGATTTTCCTGGTAGAACGTCAACCCCTGAAAAATCTGACGAGCTTAATGGTAACTCTAAGAGGATGTCTACGACAAAGTTAAACAAGAATGGAGAGAGTGGACAGCCCTGACGGACACCACTTGATGTAGAGAATTCAGATGACAGTTCGCCATATGCTCTCGCCCGACCAGTGGTGTTCGAGTAGAGTGCTTGTATAAGGTTAATGTACTTCTTTGGTACACCTTTCAATGACAGACACTGCCACAGAACCTCACGATCCACTGAGTCGAATGCCGCCTTAAGGTCCAGGAACACGACTAACGTCGGACGTCTAAATGTGTGTCTGTGTTCCAGGACCTGTCGTAGTGTGAAGATGTGGTCTATACAACCACGTCCAGGTCGAAAACCAGACTGGTTTTCTCGAGTCTGCTCTTCACGAGCTCTAGTTAGACGTCTAAGTATAATCGAGGCTAACAATTTAGAAACTATATTAGTTAAACTTATTCCCCTGTGATTGTCACAAGAGGACTTCTGTCCTTTCTTGTAGATTGGGACAATTAGCGACTGAGACCAGTCAGATGGGATTACGTCCATTTCCCAGATTCTACCTAGGATCTCGGTCAGTCTAACCGTTAAAATTGGACCACCATACTTAAACATCTCAGGGGTAAGCCTGTCGGGACCTGCCGCTCTACCTACCTTTAGATTTCCTATAGCTTTCTCAACTTCATGTAAACTGGGAGGACTTAAATCGATTTGCCATTCAGGATGACTGGAGATCGTGGGCAACCGAAGTGTGGCTGAAGGCCAGTTGAACTGATCCCTAAAGTGTTCTGCCCATCGGTCCAGCCTCCTAGATTGAGAATGGATAATAAGACCATCCTTTTCCGAGATAGTCTCACTCACATTCGGGTTCCTAATACCGGTTTCTTTAATAAGGCGGAAAAGTTGTCTACTGTTGCCTATCGCCGCTGCCTTTTCCATCGCTTTTGCTTTCGCCACCCACCACTGTTCACGGTCGTTACGTAGGCTTTTTATAAGTCTGCGCCTAAGCTGACTACGCTCTTCATCATGTTCAGAGTCAGGTGGGATGCGTTTTCGAGCATCCATCAGTTCGGTGGATGCGGCTGATATCCACGGCTTCATCTTAGCCTTGTGGTTTACCTTGCTAGCAGATACCATTGCTGTTTCCACAGCCTTCTTGATATGATTCCAACCTGCTTCAGGATGGGAATCACTTGCATGGCCGCCTAACTGTTTTTCTAGTTCCTCCTGAAATATTTTCTTAGCTTGATTATCATCAAGTGAAGCCCTAAGAGGCTTGCTTACGGTAGTCTTTCCTACGTCCAGCAAGCCTCAAACAAATACGTGCTCGCACTAGGGCATGATCTGAATCTAAACATGTGCCCCAGAACGAGCGACAGTCCTCTATCGAACCCCTCCATCGGTGGCTGATGGCGATATGATCTAGTTGTGTCCAACGTTGAGACGACTTCGGGGGTCGCCAGGTCAAAAGGTGTTTTTCCTTATGCTTAAAATTAGTGTTTGCTAGAAATAGTTGGTTATCTGAGCACAGTTGCAACAGACGGTCGCCATTGTCTGTTCTTTGAGCCGCGAGACCGTAACATCCACCTAGGTGTCTTTCATTTTCACTTAGTCTACCTACTTGTGCATTGAAGTCACCAGCCATTATAACTATATCAGAGCGCTTAACTTTTTGGAGGAGGTCCGAAAGCTTTCTGTAAAACTCATCTTTTACATCATCTGGGCTGCAGTCAGTGGGGGCGTAGGCTGATATGACGAAGAGGCAACGGCGAGTGTCCCTATCTTTCCGAGTCCTTACTGTCCCGTTGAGTCGGACGGCGCACAAGCGACTATCTACAGGGATCCAGTCAAGGAGAGATTGTTCTGCCCTACGACTCAATGCTATACCTACACCGGCGAGGCCACTAGAAGCAGCATCAGGGCTACCGGATACACGAAGGGTAAATCGAGCTGCTTCTTTATCTTGAAATGGTGAGGTCAAATGAGTGATGCTACTCGGATCCTGTATGCGCGTTTCCGAGACGCAGCATGCATCGATGGAGCGAGATTCTAAAGTCCTAGCTAATGATGCCTGTTGCCCTATTCGACACAATGTCCGTACATTGAATGCTCCAACATGTAGTCTAGAACGGGGTTTAAGGAGACCAGGAACGACGTTTCGCGAACTCATATCGTCTGCATTAGCTGTGCACTGTGATGAATGAATGTGAGAAGAGTTAGTCGTGGAGATAAGAGAGGTACTAGGGAATGTAGGAAGGATTTGATTTTGAACAATTTGGTCTCGTGTGCTGTTACGGGTATGAGGGCGGTTATCACTTCCCGGCTGCCCACACCGTGGAAGGTTGTTTCTTGACGAACCTGAAAAGGAAGATGGATTAGTGTTGGTGCGTGACCGCAGGGTCCAAGGGACAACTGCTTGAGGCCGGTCACGCACGGCCTTTTTATGAGACGTTGTTTGAGGATTAGCTCCGTTCTTAAAGGCCCTTAGTGGGCACCCTTACCCAAGGAGACGGAAATCCGTGAGGTAGGGGAGGTGTGACATTTTTAGGGCCGACCTTTTCTAACCCTTCCTTCCTTGTGAGAAGGCAGCATCGCTGCAGATGCTGGTTGTCTCAGGGAAACACCTTACTGCTGTCACACCCGTCTGCAGTCAGCAGTACGACTTCGCCCTCAGACCTGAGGTAGCTGCTTTTAGTCTCATCGTTCTCCAATCGACCTGCCTGGCATGGTAGGACCTGCAGGAACATGTGTTCCAGCCAGTATAGCTCGGTTGGGTCATCACGATAGGCAAGCCCGACCACCACGTCAAGGTAGCAGCTTCGGTCGGGCAAAATAATTACTTAATAACAATCTGTTATTCAAAGCATGCACCGAATTTCCTAATCTAGTTTTTATGGAACTGTAACTAAAATTGTCCACCGCACTTCATCACATACCACTTTATGATGGTTTTAGACTCTTCTGTAGTATATTCAACCCTTGAGTTGACATACTAGATTATATCAAGTCACCAAGTTATTATATCACGCTGTGTTCTGTTCCGCTCTTGTTGAGCGTAAAGCAACTCAGATACTGAGGAATTCTGCAGGAACGTGTATTTGTATACTCGTTTCTATTCCATTCACGTGTACATATAGTGCTCACTTATTGTTGTAAAGTTGCATCACAAAGTATGCCCTTCTCTTTTGTGTTTAGAATTCAATCTGTTATTGGTCGTTTAAACTCTAAACTAAATTTTTAATTTATGAGGTGGTTGGGACATGTGTTACGTATGCCTAACCACCGACTGCCTCGTCGAGCTATGTTTTGCGATATAGGAATAGGTTGGACGAAAGCTAGGGGCGGCCAGACCAAAACATGGCACAAATCCATGAAGTCACTGACAAGTGGACTGGGTAACGTTGGTAGGTGCAGGCTACCTGGTTGGGGTCCGCGAGGCGAAAGTCACCAATGGTTTAGAGACCCTGAGTGACATGGCTCAAAATCGTTTGCAGTGGCGCAGTGCGCTCATTCTTTGTGTTCGCTCAAATCTTAACCTTCTAAATTCCTCATCACTTTATATTTTTAAGTTTATTTTACTAGATTCTCATCTTTTTAATTACCACCAATACTTCTACTACATCTACTCCTATGGGATTTGAATTGACAATTGCTTGTGTGTACTAATGTGGTATGGCAACTTGAACTGATGTACGTACGTAAGTATGAAGTTCTACGTTGCTCTTGATTGATTGATTGATGTAATTAATTCTTCCGGCTGGAGTCGTTGTGGTTGTTGTTGTTGTTGTTGTATTACAGTCCTGTTTAACATTGATTAGTCTAGCTTTTCTATTTAGGTAGTAGTAACAGTAGTGTGCCAGAATAAATTGGATCAATTTAGTTTTAAATGAAAAGCTATTTTATTCTCATATGAGATCTATTTTTTCTGTGTTTACTATTTTTCTTTTGTTTGTTTTTAACAAAGAAATCGTGAAAATCATTGTTCAACAGATCCTACTACTAAAGAATCAGAAGACACACAGAAACCATTATTGATGATGGTAAGTATAAAAATAGAAATTAATTCAAATGTTTGTGAAACATTAACTTAGTTCATTTCTTATATGATAAATAAAAAAGCAACTTTCTCACTTTCATTGATGGTTATGTTTTACTGCCTAGTTTATACCTTCGATACATAAAGTTCATTTAACTCTTCTCAAACCGAATCAAGAATTGGAAAAAAAAGATAAACTTAAACAAATAAAAAAACTAAGTTTATATAGAATCTTTTAACATCTCAATCCTCTGATTTATTACAAATGAACTAATCGGTGTATTCTGATTTGAACCTGACCAGAGAATAGGCAATAATCAGGACTGTAATTTTACTTCATGATTTGTTAGCACGATAATGTAATTAATTACTTGATGATCTTGTTGTATTAGAATTTGTACTGCTAAAACTAAGTTCTAACTAATTTTTCTGAATATGGTAGATTTTTGTCCAGTTTTATGCTTAGTAACAGTAACCCCTTAAGTTTTGGTTTTAGATAGAGTTATGTTTAAAGAAATTTTATGACTAAGGAGTGAATTGAAGTTAGACTTTCAATTGTGAATGCTTTAGCTTTACTATACATAATGAACTGATAACTTGAAATCATTTGACAATCGTCATTCAAATGTGCAAATAAAGTGCGCACACAAACTCGGTAATGAGTTATTTTAAATAATTGACAATTTCAAGTCGTTGCAATTGATGAAGCAGACGAAAAATGTTTTTATTATCAAATTTATGAGCATATGTCAGTATAAACTTGATATATGTGGTAGCGAAAGTAAATGTCACCAGTGACTAGCTTCCTGAAGAAATTCCCGGAGTTCTAGTGAGAAGCATTGACTGATGTAATACAACCGTGTCGATTATGAGGCAGTTACCACCGAAGACAATGAATGATGATTACACCATATCGTGGATTGATTGAAACTAAACAATAATACCATTAGTAGCCGGCACTAATCCGATCGCGCGCGAAACCGAAGGTCCTGTGCTTGATTCACGCGTTTGAGGGTCGTGGATGCGCACTGTTGATGAGTCCTATACTAGGATGGAACAGCCGTCCAGTGATTCGAAGTCTCTGATGTCAGTCTAACACTAATCGATCCATGATTTCAAAGCAAACGTGACTGGCCACTGCGCGTGGAGAATCAGATGCAGCTTACTGGCCATTTAATATGTGATTCTCTGTCCTGTTATTGATTCCCACTCTTCACTCGCTGAGTGTTACTGCTTCTAGTCGGTTTCATACAGTTGCTGTATGTTAATAACAATAATGTTAGTTCTGTAAATTCTATTGTCACTTACCAGGTAAAATTTCGTGTCCTTAGCTCTGAGCGACATTAAACATATGAAGGTTACTTATACTGCTCGGCTACCCATGTCAAAAGTAATAAGACAACGTTCGAACCTAGAACAGAAGCTCACCTCCAAACTATATCTTCTTCCAGCTTTTTTTATGACCAGAGATATATACAGATAACTAATAATTTTAAAGACAACTAGTGTGGCATTTGCTATCTGGCTAAGAAATAGATTTTCACTGATTGGTTAACATTGTAAAGAATGGACATTTCTAAGAAATAAGTTTTGTTAAACCAACATAGTTTACTTGAATTCCACTCATTAATCATAAATTTAGAAATTCGAATTTCCTCATAAGACAGGTTACTCCAGTGTTTATTAATGCTCGTCTAATTGTACAATTGTTGAGTATGAAATATCATAAACAAAGTCATAAGACATTGATGGTTATTCATTTGGTGTAGTGTTAACCCACGTCTAATTTAGTCATTGCGAGTACATCCCACTTTTATGTGTTGGTGGAAAGGAAATTCTATGAAATTTTAGCAGATCAACCGTCACATCATATGCACATATTTAAACAGAAAGAATGTTTTTGTACGTTTTTATGTTAAATATACTCCATAAAATCCGTTATATGATCATCGTTAATCAAAAATTATGATGCATAGTGTCACCAAAAGTATTGTATTAACATTTAGTACAAAATATGCAAGTGAAAGTGTCTAATCTATGATTCATTAATTCTCCTTGCTAGTTAATGCAATTCATCTTCATGTTACTTACATATAAGCTGATTTGACATGTATCAGTGAACTGACGTAGGTAATCCATTTTTATGTAAAATATTTTCTCCTCCAGTTTCCTTATTTCTGATGTTATCATTGTGGATTTTTATTTTATTTTTA
>CALYCR020000911.1:0-11827 GCA_944470395.2 Schistosoma turkestanicum
TGGAATTGATTTTGAACAATTTGTTGTCTCGTGTGCTGTTTGCGGGTATGAGCGCTGCAGTTATCACTTCCCGGCTGCCCCACACCGTGAAAGGGTGTTTCTTGATGGACCTGAAAAGGAAGATGGATTAGTGTTGGTGCGTGACCGCAGAGTCCCAAGGGACAACTGCTTGAGGCCGGTCACGCACGGCCTTTTTTATGAAATGTTTTTTTGAGGATTAGCTCCGTTCTTAAAGGCCCTTAGTGGGCACCCTTACCCAAGGAGACGGAAATCAGTGAGTTAGGGGAGGTGTGACATTTTTAGGGTCGACCTTTTCTAACCCTTCCTTCCTTGTGAGAAGGCAGCATCGCTGCAGATGCTGGTTGTCCGAGGGAAACACCTTACTGCTGTCACACCCCTCTGCAGTCAGCAGTACGACTTCGCCCTCAGACCTTGGGTAGCTGCTTTTAGTCTCATCGTTCTCCAATCGACCTGCCTGGCATGGTAGGACCTATAGATTAGTGTTGGTCTCGGAGACCTGGTTGCGTGACCACAGAGCCCAAGGGACAACTGCTTGAGGCCGGTCACGCACGGCCTTTTTATGAGAAGTTTTTTGAGTGTTAGCTCCGCTCTTGAAAGCCCTTAGTGGGCACCCTTACCCAAGGAGACGGAAATCCGTGAGTTAGGGGAGGTGTGACATTTTTAGGGTCAACCTTTTCTAACCCTTCCTTCCTTGTGAGAAGGTAGCATCGCTGAAGATGCTGGTTATCCGAGGGAAACACCTTACTGGTGTCACACCTCTCTGCAGTCAGCAGTACGACTTCGCCCTCAGACCTTGGGTAGCTGCTTTTAGTCTCATCGTTCTCCAATCGACCAACCTGGCATGGTAGGACCTGCAGGAACATATGTTCCAGCCAGTATAGCTCGGTTGGGTCATCACGATAGGCAAGCCCGACCACTACGTCAAGGTAGCAGCTACGGTGGGGGATCTTACGAGCATGGGGGCGGATGTCACTTACTGGCTGTCCACACTGTGAAAGGGGAAGATTATTGTTGTGTGCTGAAAAACTAACTGATTTGTACCACAATGCAGAAATATCAGTGTGAGAGTTGTGGAGATTGCAGAGTTTTATTGGAATTATGAACCGATCTAAGTTGGACAACTAATGAAAATCTAGGAGCGCAGATGTACTGGTTCTTTCAGATTTTCAAGTGAGGAAAAATTTTGAAAGGTATGTTGATTACTTAGGAGCAGGAAAAGCTGCCAAACATAAATAATTAATTTAATTGTCTGAAAGTTACTATTATGTCGAAGGAAAACTACGAGCAAAACCTGCGGGCCGCTCACAACTCCCCAACCAGTTGAAAACTGCAGTTCCCCACCTACATAAATATGTGAATTACTGGAAGTTTTTGTATCAACCAATTGTAAATAGTCAAAAAATCAAGTTTCACTCCGTCGTAAAGCAATTAAAAACATTCAAAATTTAAAAACTATGTTGGATAACTAATTAAATCAAAATCCTATTTCGCTTGTAACAATACTATCAAGAATAATACATAAGAAACTCGATCATACATGTACAACTGCTGATGATTTTTAGCTATCCTTAGTTGGAGTCTTAAGCTGGTCCTAATTAAACACAAGCAAAGATATATACAAAACCTTTGTTTCGAGAATTTTTATCACAAATAAGAAGTATGTTTTAAAAGAAAATCATTGGGAATGTACAGAAAATGAACAACCACAAACAAATTGATGTTGAGGAAGCCAGAAATATGTATAACAATGTATTAAAGTACTGTCTTTAAATGATTTTAATAGGTAATACAACTGAACAGCAGCGGTCAGAAACCCCAGCTAGTAGGACAAAATGTAAGAAACTTAGTTTGAATATAACAAATTAAAATTAGAAAGAAAATATTTACAAGAGTTGAAATTTGAGTTGCAATCGATCTATTAAGTATTGGGGCATACACAATACTGGATTAATAATTTTCAGCTTCTTTTTAGCCACTTGCAAAGCAACAAATGCTGGATCTTCTATATCACTAACTCCATTTTCTGTTTTTTTTGATGAGGAGAAACACGGATCAACTCGAGCTAATAAAGAGAGACCAGCAAGACCAAATAAAGTATGAAATGGGTCAGGAATATTTCCAGGTCTGTCTGCTATACCGCCAGTTTGGTCATCTTGAGAAGCTAAGATGAAGCGAGTAAGGTCAGTCTGTTTGATCCAAGTCAAACGACCGAATATAGTAAGAGTGGCTACAGCCCACCTAAAAAGTGTCAAGGTACTAAAATCAGCCTGATATAATACGCAATTTGGTATAATAAGCTCAAAAATTGACGCAAAAATTAACAGACAACGGAGCTCGAGCAAACTGGCAATAAATTGCTGCTTAAGTTCCCTAATGAATTAGTACAGATCCGCGTAATATAATATGAAAATTGATCGAAATATATGTACCGAATAAGCTTTATCTAGTTTATAAGCCTCTTTTCTGTTAGTCGATATAATGTAAACCTAATTTCCTACTACCCCTTTACTAACCTACACCTTTGTGACAACGCTTGATATTAGTAAGCATGGTAGAATGGCAACTTACGGATAACAGCACTTGATAACAGGTCGTAGGTCCAAACTCCACATTACTACAATACAACTCGAACCAGAGTATAATCTACACTTAACGAGTGACATTATAATACGTTTCATTAGTAAGATTTGAGCTCATTTAAACTAGGTTCTAAAATATAACTTGGTGTGAATGGGATTTATGCATATTTTGCAGGTATGTGCATTACACCGATGGAGTGTTACCATTGGAAACTGAACAAATTGGTATGAGGAAGAGCAATTATATATTATTCTGTTCATCTGTCTACTTGTTTATAGCCCTACTATATGTACTAAGTAAACACTTATATTAAGATTTACAGTTGAAAATTTGAAATATACATTTCATAGGTGTTTTTAAATATTATACGAAATATAAATGGCTAATAATTCGTGTAAAATATCGGCTAGGCTTACCATGAATAGCAAACATCAGGATGTTTTTCAGGTCTTCCATTCAAACCTCCACTTGGAAGCTGACGCTCGGCCAGCCACCAAGCAGCACGGTCTATATTTAACCGATGTAGTTGACGAAGTATAGATAGAGCTCCCACGACACAATATGCTTGACCCGCATGAGATTCACTTCCAGGTCGAGTCCCGAAACATCCATCTATATTTTGACATTGCTCAAGGTACGAAGCACAAGCTTCGATGTCAATAACATTTTTGGAAAGCATTCCAAGTATATGTAGTGTAGCAACGGCACAAAATGAAAAACGAGTGTCAATTTCACCCCAAATGTCGCCAGCGAAACTTCCATCTGGTTGCTATCAAAGCATGAAAAAAGACATTAACATACAAAATTATATTCGTAAGTTGATGCATCTTATTGTTTATTACAGTGAAACAATCTGTTTTCAAAACCTAAACAGATAGATGAAGGGAAAAACTGCATAGAACAATGACTGAAAACCCTTCTGAATTTGACTACATCGAAAAAGAAAACCTCAAATCGTCCACCTTGTTCTTTAACATTAACTCTTCTCTTGCTAGACGGACTAAATCGCAATTTTCGGTTGAAACAGTGTAATTCAGCGACGTAAGCTTCGTTCAAACAAGCAGATATACTTTTTAAAGCTCTATGTTTTGCTTCATTATTATATGCGAAATAGTCAGCGATGATATTAGAGAATCGAAGCTTTAAACAATCGTGATGTTAATAATTAAAGTCGAGGAGTTATTGTCCTACTATGCAGAAATCCTAATCGCAAATACGTAAATCTTTTAAGTTACTCAGAATTAATATCGTATTAGCTGATGCGAATTTATTTGCACATACACTAAAAACACAACCACTTACTAGCTGTGTGAAGTTAAATGTCATTGAATAGGGAAGTGCCGTAAAGTAACCAGGATACCTGAAGGCTACAAACCGTTTCGCCAAGGTGTCAAGCATTAAATGGTACACATAGAGGTATTTCAATTAACACTTGAGAAGTCCGATTTCAGTTTTGTGCAATAAACTCGAAAAATATCTAGAATATTGGCGACTTTTCATTAAACACTAATAAATAATAATTAAATGTTATAAGATCGCACCTATCTTTGCACTAGTGGCAACAATGTACAATTTAATGCCATTATTAAGCTATTTACAGCTTTTCTGTTAAGGGAAGATCCTAAGGAAACCGACTTTTTATATTATAAAATTGTATGACTAACCTTCAGATGCAGACATCGGCTTAAGTCTTACGTAAATTTTACTGAAAATTATAGCATCTTAAACAAATAAACATGCACATCCCTAGTTTAGAATTTTGAAGAATATCCTTTAAAAGCCGTGGAACTAAATCTAAAACTGCATACAGCGGTTTATTACAAATCTAACAAATCACAATCGGTACCACAGAACTGGAATATTAGAAGAATTTCTTATTAACATTACAACCTTAAGCATGGTTAAAAAATTTAAATGTAGCGAATGAGAGTGATAAAGAGAATCTCTTAATTAGTGGTGTTACTAGTAAGTGAACATCTTACCTGCAGTTTAGAAACAAACGAACAAACTGCCTCAACATTTATTTTGTCTAAGCAATCATACATTGCAAGTATTTGGATGGCGCTTAGAGTTGAGAGCAGATGTGCATCGTGTTTGGGGCATGGGGAGAATCCACCACACGTTTTCTGACAACTCAATACAAAGTTAATTATTGCATCTCCATCTACTTCTGATAATGCATCGAGCAAATCAAGAGCAGTAAGAACCCAATAGATCCCAGACATTCTGCAATAATCCATGGTGCTATCTTTCTCATCTTTGCATTTAACTAGGAACTTCATGTGCTTCTGTAACAACAGCTCTTTTTGATAGTCCTTCCCGAGACTTTCGTCAACAATGGGGTGAGCCATTATTGAGATGTTAAGTCGTTTGCAGATTTGAGCCTAGACTATGCGTTTGTTGTTGCTCAAATGGAAATCTGTAAAAAGGGTACAATAAGACGTAAGCTTGAAAAATTACATACAGATATAATGCACTTACAATTAATGACTGCATCGCAACAACAAAAACAAAGTGCGAAATCAATCGGTTTATACTAACTTTTGATCAAGATATTTGATGTTGAGCTACTTAGAAAGGATAGTAATGATATAAGAAAGTCATAGCAGTCATACTTAGACTGGAGCAACGTCCAGTATGGTTAACATAGCTAAAACATGAGATTCTGGTAGGTTTGTATATAGTCTGTAGTCCAATTTTAGTCTATTTATCTGATAGAGGTGTATGTGATTTAGGATCTGAAGGAGAAAAGAGCAAGAGAAAAAGTGAGCCGACCATTCAATAAACACATACGATGCATGTACATTTATACAAACAACAAACAACAAACAACAAACAATCGGAAATAGGACTTGGTAGCGTACGATTTTCAATGACTAACATAACCTTCACTTTCAATATCAAATGCCTGCATGTTGAGCTCATACAAACCAGTTGGCTTATTTGCTCTCGCTTCACGTAGCAAGCCCCACAACTACTAGGATGTGTTTAATATCTTAATACTACATTCAATTCATTTGTCACAAAGAAGCATAAACCGACTTTTCATTGCTCTCGCTTGCTATTTCGGTACAGTTCCAGACATTTTGTGTCTTACTTTATAATCTACCACGTGACAAGATCTCTGATATGACTGTCATATATGTCTGGATCGTACAGTTCGGGTTATAAGCATTATATATAGATATCATATAATATTTCAGAAACAAGGTGATTGAAACAATACTGCAACTACCACTCCTTGGGTTTGACCAAACTCTCTTAACTGGAGATTTCCCTGAATCTCAGATAAAAGGTACAATTCCCACCGGAAGATTCCAAAGGCAACTCGACATGGACGTTGAATGTCCCGGACTGACTGAGCATGTACGCAACACCACTATATGAACTACGGATGAAAAGTCCTCAAACTTGGGCTATTTGTTAACAAATGATCGAGGACGTCCATGCTCAAACACCATGGTGAAGTTATGTTTAATGTGGTCACAAACAAACTACTCATGAGAAACAAGAATCAACCCTACCTATGCTGCACTAGGAAAAAATATGTGTCCATGAGACAGCATATAGTACATCTCTATGGCCACGAGAATTGTGGACGCTAACAGTAGGGAATCACTGGCAAGCAGTGAGAGATCTCATTCAGAATGCCGTCCAGTACAATGTAGCTCAGGAACGCCACACTACCTGGAAAGAGAAGTACATAAAATATGTGAGGTACTGAAAGATTTTTGCAGGCGAAAATGAGAGCGAGGAACCAGTGGAAGATATCTCTGAAGGTTTTTGTCTGTAGTTCTTACTTGGCATTGAAAAGTACACACAATGCCAAAGTTCAAAGCGAAAGGAGACACTTTCAAACAAGGCTCAGTGAAAATACAGGAAAACTAAAAATCAGAGGTTTTCCGACAATGACATACAACACATTAAGTGCACCGAATCATCCTAAAATAAGCATTTTGTCCAAAGATCACCACCTCGCCCCTTATGAAGACCCTGGAAAATCTCGTGTCCAACGGCGAAAAACCAGGTCCGTGCACAATTTTTCGCATTAATAGTTGTCGCAATTTGAAATGCCCTCCCAGCCAAAGTGACCACAGCTCACTCTTACTATATCCGTTTTCAGTTCTTTGTTTAGATTTCCGTCCTCTCACACAATATTCATTTATTTATCCATTCATTTACTTCCTTCTGAAAATTTCCTCTTCTCATGGGCACTAGAATTATCTCCTTATATTCTCCACATGGAATCTAACTTATCTATAGCCTGATAATACGATAAATGCTGGTATCAAGAAATTCTACTGCACTAATAGAATGGCAATCACATAGATGAAGAGACATAAATAACTACGGACCGGTATGAATCAGTGCATGCAAGAGGCTAGACTGTTGTAGCGGTTCGAGTCGAAGGATGACAATTAACTTATCTACCAACCAATTACTTTCGGGTCTTACAGCATTATCCAGTCGTGAACTAATAAAAAGGAAGAAAAGATAGTCCAGATGAATAAGTATATTTGCTGGTGATTTCCTGGCATCGAAAGAATACTGAAATCGTGCCAGAGAAAACGGGTTAAAGGTACAGAGCAGCAAAAGCAAGACGGCGACCGCTCAGAAGCAGTGTGCTACGAAAGAAGGAATAAACGAAGTGTTCAATAAAACGCCAACTGAAAAAATTCTATAAAATAATGACTGTCTCTATTTAGTCAATCTTGCTTTGTTCGTAAAAGTCATATCATTACAGCAGCTCCCCGCCAGAAAGGATTGACATTTTCGACAATAGTCTCGTCCATGCCTCGTGGCTTGGAGCTTGAGCTTGCAACCTCATCCGAAGTCAAGGGTGGCGTGGTCTACTGATCTGCAGTCTCATCTTCAGAAAGTGCAGATGACACTTGCTGTTGACTGCGACGCGATAAATTTGGCGTGGCACCCGAAGATGTAGGGATCCCGCTAAAGGATTGGACTGGTCTAGCATTGAATCTCGATATATCGGGTAGGGCACTGATGCTCTGTAATCGTCCTACGGTCTCCAACTAACACCATCCTTTTGCGAATCAAATGGAGGCAGGAGGCTCAAGGACGGTGAGAAGGACGAAGTAATACATATAGCAAGTAAACTGTCAAACTCATACTTAGCAAAAACTGAATTGTCCGATGCCAGTCGGCGAGTTTCTGCCGTGACTGGGGTCCGTTGGTGAAGATGTGACGTATCACATCATCAATCACCGACGGTATCTCTTCGGTTTAGTTGACTGGGGCAATCATGGACCGATCAGTTGACCTTGAGATCGTAGTATCTCATCCTTCATTCATTGTACTTTCATTTGAATTATTCGTTAACTGTATTGACCATAATTTTGTATTTAAATAATTCGAATACAGTATCAATTATCATATATATATATATATATTTCATTGTGTGCTGGCTGTAGTTGTAGAATATAATTTCTACTCTTAACAAGACTTCTCTTTTGCAGTTTCGGATTCAATGTAGCCTACCTGGACGCTGGTAATTGTCTCGTTCGCGTTTATCGACTAAGGTGAACCCGTAATCGCTTCAAGCGTACCTAGTGACGAACGTAACAACTGGCGACGGTGATTTTGGAAACATGTATCCTGCCAAACTTGAATTATTACTTGAGCAGCGGCTGAAACTGATGCAGATGTTGACAGACATGAAGATTTCCCCTTCCACACAGCCCAGCTCATCTAATGCAACCACAGCTCCATCGGTCGACGGCATCGCAAAAAGCATAGCTGAATTTCATTATGATCCTGATGCCAATGTTACCTTTGATATGTGGTTCCGGCGTTATGAAGATTTATTTAAATTTGATTTCGCCAACCGAGATGATGCTTGTAATGTTCGTCTGCTACTTCGAAAGTTGGGTGCAAGTGAGCCGGAAAAGTACTGCAGTTTGATCCTGCCTTTGAACCAAGGAGATCGTTCATTTTCTGAGACAGTTCAGACATTGAGCCAACACTTTGGCGACAACTCGTCACTGTTTAATACTTGTTACGGATGTTTGAAGCTAGTTATGAACGAAGACGATGATTTTCTTACGCATGTGGGCATCGTCAACCGTGAATGCGAACGCTTTCGGTTGAAGTCTTTGTCAGAAGATCCGTTTAAAGCCCTTATACTCATCTGCAGCCTCCAGTCGAGTAAGGTCAGTGATATTAGAACAAGACTCCAGGTAGCCTGTTAATGAACGATTGAGAACATGAGATGTATGTATAAAGTGTATTTGATAGGATACGGCAGTGAGTGACGTGCTAGGTGTACAATGAACGGAAGCTGGGAGCAGTATGTGCGCCTGATAAATTTAAGGACACACACTTAAACAAAATGTACAACAATTTCATAGTGAATGTACAAGCTGTAAAAATTAACAGAATAAATACAAATAGTATCAAAAACTATTTACAAAATAAGTTTGTCATGCCATCTCCACAGTCCTAATAACAATCATAACAAGTATCATAAAAAACCTTCAATTTTTATACTTTCAGAGTAAAATTTCTTCAATACCAAACCAAGTAAATATCCAATGTCATTTAGTGAGCGAGTCCGGAAACCAGCTTGACTATGCCCACCACTAAATGTTCCATACGGTTGCGTGATAAAAAGAAGAACAAAATAAATCCATAGTTCAGTGGTTTATTGAAGGAGAACGTTGGCATGACATAAGGAACAGCAAACGGAGAAACATGTCGGCAACGCGAAGGGAACGTTGCGCGCAAGAAGTAGTAGAAGTGTTTTTGGTACAGTTAAACACAGCGAGTACAATAATGTTCACATTTCAAAAATCGCATTTTCTTCGTAGAAGCGTTCCACTACAGCAGCCCCCGCCTAGAAAGGGTTTACACTTTCGATACATAGCGGCTACGTTTGACGGGGGGCTGGTCGGCCAACATTTGGTTTTAGCGCGGAAAGGTTGACGAACAGGAAGCGACTAATGAAGCTCGAGTTGTCACCGATAGTCTTCGACGTTGAACTGTACCAGTATTAACGTGCCAGGTGTGCTGCTCGAGTTGATGTGCCAAGTTTGTCTATCAAGTTGGCATGCCACACCAGCGTGGCTCGTATCCAGAGTCTGAAGATTGCTTTCGTAGGCGTTCGGACCAGATAAAGCTGCAGACGTAGGACGGAACCAGATTGAGCGGAGCCAGAAACGACCAGTGCGAAACCATTCGTATACCAGATATATTCGTAGCCAGAAAATCGACTGAGTGCATTGACAAGAGCGTGGGTGATCAGGCCAGCTTTCGCCAAGGTTGACTGAAGTCGACGGTACCAACAGGGCAATGGTCGGAGGTATAGGCTCGGGATAAAAAAAGAAGAAAAGGGAGAAAAGTGTAGCATGCATGTAGTACGAGTGTAAAATCCTATGCCGAACCCGTGGTTGATTGGTAGTTATTCGAGAAAGCGTACAGGTAGGCGTACGCGGCGACCGGAACGCGAGACAGTAGCCTCGTGCCCACCTCGTGAGCCTGCATTCTCATCCGCAGTCAAGTGCGGCGTGGTCTGCTGATCTGGACGTGAGACCGGAGTCTCATCCGTAGATAGTGCAGATGGCGCGTGCTGCTGACTGGGACGTGAGAATGAGGTTTCTGATTTCGCTAGCGTGGGATCAGAAGGAAAAATAAGGATCCCGCTTGTGAGTTGGACGAGTCCAGCATTAAATCTCGATTTACCAGGTAGGGCACTGTCATTGACGTGCGCTGGTATAAGACGATCAATGCTGACTGTGTCCATCAACCTTGAAGGTATTTTCGTGACGAGAGATCACGTGAAAAGATCCTTCGTAAGGTTGTTGAGTACCGAATCTACTAGTAGGAAAACTTGCGGACAGGTAAATAAATCTCAAGGGAGAGCGACCTGTCGATGTTATATTCGAGTTCACACCGGAGGCAGTATTCGCATCAACGCAGATAGTCGTTGGACGTAACCTGATATACATAAAATCGCTGCTCCGTGGTGTGAACAAATATCCCAGGCAGATGCAAGGTCGTGCCGTATATGAGTTCGAAGGCGGAACATTGGATTCTGCCGTTGCTACTGCGTAATCGCCATGTCGTCTCCAACAAATGCCATCTTTCTGCGAACCGAGTGGAGAGGAGGCTTAAGGACTGTGAGAAAGAAGAAGTAATACATATAGCAAGTAAACTGTCAAACTCACGCTTAGCGAAAACTAAGTTGTCCAGTGCCAGTCGGCGAGCTTTAACCGTGACTGGGGGTCTGCAGGTGACGATGTGGCTTACCACATAATTAATCACCAGTTAAATCTCCTCGGTTTCGTTACTTTGGGGAATTTATCGAATATAACATGAAATAAATAGTAATGTAAAAAAATGTACATATTAATGATTCGGTACATATCTGTTTGCGTGTTAAAAACCATGGATTTGATATTCAACGAAGTATCGATTAACGCAGCCTACGTGAATCGAATAGCAATTCATAGTGCTGTAATGGATCGATACCGAGTATGGCTATTGGAACATCAGAAAGGATGAACGTCCATAGATACTGTCGTTGGATACTCAGGTTGATAGTTAGCTGTCGTGTACCGTAGGTAGGAATGACAGAGCCATTCGCAGTGCGTGGTCGAAGCATCGTAGCTTATGACTTACTGCTACCAAACGAAACGACAGAAACTTGGGCACTTGTGGCCATCAAGTACCTAGCGTTAGTGCAAAAATTGAGCACGTGAAATAAACTAACAACCTCAAGTGACGGTGAGGAGACAGGTGAAAATGCCATGACCTGCACCTCGGAGTCTATTATTATAGCTATCTACCATTTCGAAAAGTTGTTGCAAGTATAAAATATGTTAAAGACATTATTAATAGTATTGCAACATTATAAAAATGGTGGTAGATGAATAATAGACTCACCGTAATTGACTTCTTTCGAAGAAACGTCAGTCTCACCAATTTTAGTGAGCGAGTCCGGAAACCAGCTTGACTATGCCCACCACTAAATGTTCCATACGGTTGCGTGATGAAAAGGAGAACAAAATAAATCCATAGTTCAGTGGTTTATTGAAGGAGAACGTTGGCATGACATAAGGAACGGCAAATGGAGAAACATGGCGGCAACGCGAAGAGAACGTTGCGCGCAAGAAGTAGTAGAAGTGTTTTTGGTACAGTTAAACACAGCGAATACAATAATGTTCACATTTCAAAAATCGCATTTTCTTCGTAGAAGCGTTCCACTACA
>CALYCR020000912.1:0-11832 GCA_944470395.2 Schistosoma turkestanicum
GTGAATGCCTGACTACATTCCGAGATTATATGGACTGTTGACTTTTGAATAGATATAGTTTTCATTATTCTTGTATTGTATATTTTGTAGTCGATATTGAAACAAAACAAAAATAGAATAACTTGGTTATATTACTTGATAGTGGCTGATGTGTGGATTCACTCATTTCTACTCTGTAGACCGAACAATGCAGCGAATAGAACAATTTCATCGAACTAGAAAAAGAGAAGTATGTACAGCAAGGGGTGAAATTATTTATTAGTAAATTGCATATCTGCAAGCGCACAACGAGTGCAGGGCAGCATTTTGAAATATGATCCGTCATGCTTATCGGAATAAGATGTTATTTGAGAATAAATTTATTATTATTATTATTAAGATAAGGACAGATGCACATTCCTAGTCCTGAAATAAACGTTCAAATGTTACACAAAATGTACTATCGTGAATTTGTTCAATGTATTGAATGAATACGTTTGGAAATGGATGTTGTGACACAAAATCAACAAACGTCAGTGTGCTTATGTCATCAAAAGAAATTTCACCATAGTTACTTACAGATAGGTTGAAACAAGAATAAAATACAGTGTGTTGTGATATGTGGTCTTGTGTATTGATTACATAAACACTGAGTAGATTGTGAGTTGTTTAGTTGAGATGTTATTCTTTGAAGTCTCACGTGAATTGAATAAAAGGAATTTTGTAGAAAAACTAACCCTTCGATTTTCAAGAATAATCGAGTTATTGTCGATAAATTTCAGTCTCCCATAAATGAACCATCAGTTCTCACTGAATACATCAATAATTGATTCCAGTCACAGTTGATTTTGAATATTTTACAAGCCTCATTTATCAATGTCTATGTTTAGCAAAATTTTAACATGACTGAACCTCCTTCATCATTGATTTTCAGTACAACTATGTGAATTCCGATTGAAATTATTATTCACTAACCATGTAATTTTGAATTGTGGTATTGGTCTTTTCGGAATTGGTGGATTCTGCGATAAGGTCTGATGATAGCAGAAAATCTTCTTTCAATATACGAAATACCTATAACAAAATCCTCCCTAAGAATGAAATCCCACTGTAGTACCTGGATGGCAGAAAAGTGTTTCTAGAAAACCTGTTTCAGGTAATATTGAAAAACGAACTTAACACACACTGTAATTAAAAGATATTATTAAATCTCAAACAACAGGCTATCCAACAATCAAAATATGTAAACCAACTGATCAAGGTATCTAGATTGCATGTAGCAACTTTTAAGGTTTAGGTCAGCTCATGACGACCACAAATTCCTTGTTATTCTTTCAGTTGAATTTTACATGTGATTTATTACTCCGTTGATTGGTTTTCATTCAACATAAGATTACACTTCATTTAGACAAAATGCGTAATCCAAGGACTTTCCATCTTGCCACTTGCTGAATTCCGGAAATAATCTTCTGATTTGAAAATCTCTTACGAAAAGAGGATAATTTAATTCTACTGACGGAATTATATAACTGTGCCAGTAGAACCTTCAGTGTCACCTACGCTCCCAAGTCAAGATAGAGGACTAGAGGTTGGACATGGGGTTGACGCCCACATTGTACCTATAAACTATCTTGTCATAAAAACGCTAACCAGAAAAAATAAATCAAATCATTTTTACTCCGCCCTGGGTGTTGGAAGAAGAATTATGACGTCACGTGATGAAAGCAGAGTTCCTTCGAAAGTCACGGGGTCGACGCCTCTTCTGACAACCAGAGCATCCATTCTTTTAAGTACATGCAACTTTCAAACATTGTGGAAGATTGAAGGACCATTTCAAGGTGCCACGGAAATAAAAAATTACAACCTGGCGGTGCTGGGAATCAGTGAAACGCATTGAACAAAGGTGGCACCACTGAGACTAGCTTCAAAGAAACTGCTGTTATACTCTGATCATGAAAAGGAAAATGCTTCCCAAACACAAATAGTTGCAGTGATGCTGTCCAAACTAGCACTAAAGGCACTGATAGAATGGGAATCTCATGAGCATCCTTCAAAACAAAGAAAGAGGACATTACAATGAACCTCATCTAATGCTATGTACCTACAAATGACTACAATGACGACGTTAAAGATCAATTCTACGAAAGGCTGCAGTCAATCGTCGACAGATGTTCATCAAAGGATTTGACTATTCTAATAGGAGACCTGAATGCTAATGTTAACACGGACAACACTGGATATGAAGATATCGTGAGACGACATGGACTGTAAGAAAGCGACAAAAATGGTGAGAGATTTACAAACGTATGTGCCTTCAACAAAACTGACATAGTTGGCAGCCTTACATCATCACTTAATTTGGGCAAAAAGAAACTGAATTAGGCTGAAAGAGAAGAAGACACGAGAAAATTTCTATTTTAAAAGTACGCAAATGACAATAAATCTAATGAGGTATTGTTATATTTTTATTTTCTTCATTCCTCAGTTTTGAGACGGGGACGCGATGATCAAAGATAAACACAGACAGTATCCACGACCCTCGAAAGTTCATTTATTCCCGATATAGTCTAACTTACATTAAGATTCCTGAAACCGGGTAGTTTGATAAGGCCTGGAAAATGCAAAATCATCATGATAAATATATGGTCACATGGCTCATGGAGCATATAATGCAGATTGTCTGCCGCATTTACGTTCAGCTATCACTGATATATAACGAATACTAGTTTTAAGGACAATGTTAAGCATCTCATGACCTGCCGACCATAAATACCGACACAATGATCGACCAAACAAACACATCATTATCAGCCATCAAAAGACAGGCTCTTTGTAGACTACAGCTCATTTCAAATCATCCCCTTTCATGCAAACGATGGTCAAGTGCGAGTGCGTATTTGTTTGCGTCTCATTGATAATAGGAAGTCACTGAAAGAAGACCTATAAGGGTTTTAATTATTGACAGAAACATTCCTTGATGGAAACAACGAAGCAACCGACGATCTTTTCGGAAAAGAAATGGGAATATCGGTGATAACTACAAGTAAGTTTAACTGTTAAGTTATGGAGAATTAGGGTATTTCATAGCATGCGGTCAAGTGTTGGATGCTGGTCAACTCGGCTTGTCTGGCCCTCAACACAACATATAGCTAAGTCAAGGTTACAAAACGATTTCAGTATGAAGATTGGGGTGTATAGAGAAAGCAAGAAAATTGAAAAAGGCAGCTTATCAAGGTACTAGGTACCAGGAATCCTTATGTAAGTTAGACTATATCAGGAATGAATGAGCTTGTTTTTAATTTGCAATCCAATAGATTCAGTCGATAGGCTGAACATTCTAGGGGTCTGTTCAACTAGTCTTTAGCTACATTTCAGTTGCCGCCGATCTCCATTCAAAGTAAATCTTTTAAATTGTTACCAGTCCACATGTTTGTCTCAAATCCATAGGAAATTTACGTTGAATGAGATTCGCAGGTTTCGAGAGTTCAACTAGTGAAATTTTGGAAACCGTTGCCCGAACTAATACCGTGTGAACGATTGTCACGGTTTATAAAATTAGACTAATGTCTTCTTGTTTCAATCACAGACGAATTTGCTTAACGGCTTTTGTGTCTAAATTGTTCGACTGACTAATACTTAGATACCTATTCAGAGCTCGTACAGAGCCGTATCAAGTACGCAGGCTAATTTCAGACCTGCATGTGGCTGTTCAGAAGAAGTATTCACAATACGACAAGTGTAAGAACACAAAGGTATATTAGTTTTTCTGAGAGAAGTTGTCTTCCTGAACGTTAAACGACATTTGAATCTGTCGATCGTGAGATTATATTGTAGTATCAGTCATTGTAATGTTTACTGGATAAGTACATCAACATTAAACAGTATCTGTATTTGTTGTTTTACGTTTGACTTGCATCACAACAGGAACTAGTGAAAGAGAGTCACGCAATTGAGCTTGTTTACGGCTTAATTAATCCTGCGAGTTATATTCATTGCTGAGTGCCTGATGTCCGGCAAAAAGGAATGAACAGCGTCCACCTGTTTGCGTGACTTATGACGTGAGTGAGAATTTCCTCTAATAATCAACGCTGTAGTCAAACAAACAAAATTGTGACTCATATCTATGAAATTACAGGCATTAGGAATGAGGAACCTAGGTGAAGTGTTACTGATAAGGGTCTGCAATTTGATAATAATTGTGAGTAGACTTTGAATGACGTGACTTAAAATTGTTTGCAATGACGCGGATACACATAATATCACTGCATTTTAATTGATTTGTAATATGATATGGTTTATTTCGGAAGAGATTAACAACTACTATACACATGCTTGCCACAATCACCACTAAGTTTACTCTTTATATTATTCACATGCCAAATAATCTATCACAAACCTACCTGATAATTTACTAGTGTCTTAAAAATAATTCCAATAGTTTAATCAAAAGCAGGGTGATATGCATCGTGATATGCTGTATTGAATAATCAAACGCGAATAATATGAACTCGCATGCCTCGATCAGGTAGTTTACTCCAAACGAATCGGCACCGTCCACTTGTCATTGACTTCATGGAATACTGACATCTGTTGGTCTGACTGCTCCCATCCTTTTCCTAAAACGCCAAAATAAACTCGATAAGGCAGTCGGTGTTATCTTATCAATGACTGTCTTTTTATTGCTTACAAATTATTTCGTTTATGTGTAGGATAGGACGTGAACGAAGGTGTTTTGAGAGGCAGAGTGGTTGAAATTTTGAACATTCTGCATAAAAGTACAGCTTTCTTCAATAATTTCTTCGAAAAGCAATGTATGTGAGTTTCACTATTTTCTAATCAGATTGATAAAAAGATCGACTCATCACCTGGTAATTCGTCAAGTTAATAATTCAATTGAAAAATCCGAGTATCTATCTGTTTTGAAGTGTCAATTTATCATGATCACTGCGAACTCTGGTATCTTTCACATAATATATGATTTAAGACATTTGAATGATTATAATTAACGCTTTGGGACTCATGTTTGAGCATGTGTTCGACCGCTTCTGAGAATTGCAGAAAATACTTTTGGATTGCGTAGACTTCTTCTCCATTCTAAACTTCACTGTAGTTGTTGGAATATGAAAAAATGTCGCGATCTAATACGGTAAAGTAGTTGTCAGTCATTCGGATGTAATTTACATAGTTGTTTCGAGAACGTGAAATCCACTTGATTGTGATTACCTAGAAATATAGCTGGAAGGGTTCGTTCAAAATAACACTGTGACAGTCAAATAAATTGTAGTCACTTCATAACCATGTCAGCAGTGATAAATTCAACAAACATTTATTTAAATACTTTTCTAACATTACTACTTATTTGTATTATTCAATTCAGTCACGTATACTACGCTGTGTAATCGAAGACAGAAGAATGTCCCAATATCGATTGCATATAGTTGCAACGATTTGTTGTGCATGAGGCATCAATGATGCAAAGCACGGTTGTCTGATAAAGTAAGTCAAAATGGGTTGAAAACGTTTTCTTACTCAATGCTTCTTAAAACGCAGCTCATTATCTAGGTAATAAATGTGTCATAGTCAATAAGTTGTTGCTTTTCAGCTTCTGTGGAGCGACGTTCGACGATTTGTAAGGTGAAGCAGCTGTATGCCTACTCTAATAGTGACGCCGGCTTTTCTTGACACTATTCTTGATGACGTCTGTCAAATGGCGTCCTGACAGAAACGACTATTGTCTACAATTAGCCTGATATGATGGTTCGCCGAGTAAAATTTGATTGCGAACGATGTCTGCACATCTTTTGTGCTGATGAAAGACTGGCTTGACTGCGTTCCTGCGCCTAGTCGAGCACGCGTTGTCAAACCACGCGTAAGTGTTCCCCTTGTCCTAACCTGCAAGATAATAGATTCTCTGTTTTATCTGCCGTTCTAACGTTTACGTAGGATTGTCGTGAGTGTGAGGAAATTGTAGAACAGTTTATTGAAAACATCCCTGCTCATTGAGCTGTTCAACTGATTGACAACCCGTACAACAAGCCATATCCGGATTTGTTTATCCTTTTTGTTGCTGTCACCCATCTAAATTATCTTCAATAATGAAAAGATGAAGAAGAGGACACAAATCCTTTGTGATCATAGTGTGTAAAGAGGAAATGTAACGTCAACAGAAGCCAGGATGGAAAAAAATAAGGAAGAGAAATTTATGGAAGTTCGGATGAAACCCAGAGGAAAGGTTCTTCAAGTTTCTCTTGTATGCACATTTCTCCAGATTTATGTCAAGCTGTTTGATAATGCTAAGCAGTTATGGCTTATTATCATTATAGTCCTATTGTTGTTTTGCAAAATTCTTTACCATTTATGCAGTTTAATTTCATCTATTTTATTATTCGATTGTATTTCAGCATTTGATTTTTGCAAATTTTGCCTTCATTCTCTTTGCTTCAGTCGATTTTCTCATTTTATTCTTTCTTTGCTTATTATCAGCATCTTATTCTTGTTCCTTGTTTGACTTACTGTCGAAGTTACTTCAGTGCGAAATTTACAGACAAAATTTATTTCTTTACAGTGATCTCTATGCCAACTGGAATAAACATGTATCTTTATTTCGGGCTGGACAACGCTTGGTGTAAAGAAGTAACGGAAACAATTTGACGATCGAATCAACTTGTATGTCGCTGAATGAAATTACACAATCCCTCTGATCAAAGACGTCAGCATCACTCTACTCAAATGATGCATTTGATGACTAAGATATTTGCCTAGTTCAGCAAATCGCTATTGAAGTATGCTATACTCATTTGTGCTAGTAGTACTTGTTAATTTCCGTCATAAACTTTTTTCCGTAATCTATTTTTCAGTTACTACATTGTTAATTGTCCATTTGCTCAAGATTTCGAATTGATGTTTAGAAGCATTCTGCTTCTATTGCTAATTGTAACCAATCTGTAATTGTGTATAATCTGAAATAAGCACTCTTAACAACGAGTTGCATTGAACTCTTTTTTTGCAATGATGTTTGAACAGAACAAATCTGTTTTTCAATTTCAGCCAAAAAAATCAATGTTTACAGGTTTTTCATTGACTTTCCTTTGTTGCTAATTACTTAAATTCTGAATGAACAGAAATGGAATTTTATTAGTTACTCTGTGGTCAATTTTTTACAAACAGTTCAAGTGTGTCGATTTTATGAATAAGGAATATTTAATTCATCAGTCTGGAGATGATTATCGAACTGCAAATCCATTTGAAACATGTACAAGTGATTCTGAATCAATTAAATATATAAAACACAAAGATTAAGATTTTTGTGTTATTTCATTAATTTATGGTCTTTTAAGTTTTTCGATGAGAATTATTAACCGCTTTCATTGTATAAACTCATTTCAGGCAGTATATACTTCAACTGGACTCATTAGACACTGGGCACAAGTGAATGTCGTGATGTTGTATGCTTTCAGAACTACTTGATTGGAGTTTCAGAGGAACCTACAACTCTGATATGTAGTTACATCCAATTCAGTAATCCTGTGTAGAATATTCACTATCAAAATATATAAATCTATAAAATTTAATTAAAATACTACTCAGTGCAATCAATAAGTTCACATCAAAATTACGATTAACTAACCCACTTATTATTCATACACTGTGCATTTTTATCAAGGTCTCATATGAACTGCTGAAACGTCTAAAATATATATACACTGAATGCTAAACTTATTGCAAATTTTTATCCTTCCAGATTGAAGCCATTAGTGAATCTCTTCATAAATAAACATCTAACATTCTCATCTTCGTGTTCCGTTAGAAAGGTTTTTGTTTTGTATACACCAAGGTTATCTATCACCATGAATCACAAGTTTCTCTGTTTGTTACAGAATGAGGAGCATACGTGATCTAATTCAGTGAATATCATGATTTATAACCAAATTATTTTATTTCCGTAGGCTTTATTATCTATTTTGAAATAAAAAGAATCTTTTCTAAACAAAGAAAAATAAGAATAAACTATATTATAACAAATGATTGAAATTTTATAAAAATCATAATCTAATGACCTCAGCTAGTTAGATGCCTAGAAAATGACATTATTTTTTCTATTGTTGCTAATTATTCCTATCAAGATATATGAGAAGGTTTAGAATATATAAACAATGAAGTATTCTAATTGTAAAAAAGACTTTTAGTTATTTTTAATTAGATTTTTTCATACGTGATCTGTTTATGTGAGTGTCTATCTGTCAACTACATACCAAGCAGATAACACACAAGACTGTGGAGAAATACATCTTATATGCTGAATTAGAATCAATGTAGTAACTGAAGTAAAGACACTAGCATCAACTATATTAGTAGGCAAAAAATGTAGTCAAGTTACACGTTTCACAAACATAGATATAGATAAATTGAGGTTGTCAAATACTAAAAGTCAACTGTGACAGTATGTGATTATCAATATTTCGATCGAGATATTCCCGTTTTCTGTGATAGACTGGAATGTAATGATTGTACTTCGGTCACTTCTCACATTCGAAGACCAGAGAAAAATTAAATAGATTATAAACGCAAAACGGATCAAGATTTCTTCAAATTTAACTCTCTTTGTTTATTCTGCGACTTCCATGAGCAGCATTTCGATAGTCGTTATGCACTGCATAGACACAGCAGCAGATTTTATTGAGTCACCTAATGTCATAAGGATCCGAATTTTGTGAATTTTTAAAACACACTTTATTATCTCCAATAAATGCTTCAGTGTGAGAAACTATGAAACGAGCACATTGATGTTTATTCAGTTTTTTCAACAACATAAATCTGAGTTCGACCTCATCTGATACATTGAACATCTTAACGATATGGCGTCTGTTGGTTTATTCCAGAAGCATTCTACCATTTTCATCATAATAATAATGGTAAATTTTTCTCGAATAACAACTTGTTCTAAGTAGTATGACAGTCTATATTTCAAATTGCATATCTGCAATCGCACAAAGTATATATAAATATTATCAATAATATTATTAATCAATTCGTTATCAGCAACATGTTCACAGTTATGAAATGAATAATAAAGGTACTTTATGGTTAGCGATGTATCACTAGTTTCGTGACGGTTGATATCCGAAGTGTTCTAAAACTCCGTTAACTGCTTGTCTAGGCAATCGGTTCTAAGTAGTGCCTGACGGTTATAAATCAGAAGTCAAACACGAGGAGTTGGATAGGTCTATTCTTGCACATCACAAACACAACAGTAGACCACAGACATGAAGGCAATCAAGCAAGCGAATGAGCAGATCGACAAATGAAGTTACGCTGAGAAGACTAATGAGCCAACTCGTTTAGTTCAAGGATGACTTAGAATTGATAGTCAGACAAAATAAGACAGGCATGGAACAAGCGAGATAGGCATGCACATACTTGAATAAAAGCCACAAATGACTGACAAGGTGAAAAGACACGTGAGACTATTCATGTGAGCTAGACATTGAATGAATCACTCCAACTTTGATCTTCGCTCAGTTTGTGTCATTTCACGCTAGTCCGAATCACTTCATTTTATAACTGACTTGGCTTCAATAAATATTTAAATATATTAGAAGAATACAAATTCTCGTTTTCATACAGAAATACCGAAAAATAGAGTACTTTGTATACGATTTGACGTAAGTGACATTTTGCGAAAGGCATACGAGAGACTTAGGTGACAATGTGAATGAAGGTTGAATTTAGAAAACCATATGTATTCATTAACTCTATCGGGTTCTATATATTCATTCTCGGATATTTATAAGAGCTTTTGTTCGTTAACCAATGTTTATAAGTGTTAGTTTGCATGAAGACATTGAGTTCAATCATGCAAGCATTCTCTTGTTTGAAATAAAATACAGAAAGCCTAGCTGTTTCAGGTGAAAGAAATCATTACCGAAATCGTGAATCAATCATTGTTAGATCACTATTAGAAACACGAATGCACTGGATGGCCTTTTCGTCCTGGTATACGACACACTAGCAGTGTACATCCAAGACTGCTGTCACCCGAAGAATTCGAACAGACCAATAACTGGATTAAAATATGATTCAGTGCTTCCAGGCTACAAATTGTGTTCCATCACTGTCTGAATATTGATTGTAGTGATGACTGAAACTTACTAAAATCTAGTTGTACAAATAAGTAATCATTCACATTGTTTTGTTCAACATTGATGCTTATGTCCTATTAAAGTGTGCTCCCTGACAGTTTCAAAAAATAAAGAAAGTCAAAGCAACACAATTAACTGAAACATGATTAGTGTCACTGAGAGCTAAAATATTCGTCACGATGACAGATGGAGAAACAATTATCGGAGATATAACGCTCAGTGTGACAATACAAAACGTTGGAATTACGATGAGCTGTAGTCAGTAGAAAATTCACAGAGAAACCAATGTGTGTATGAAGACGATGTGCAGTTGACAGAAACTGGGAGAGAAGTAAACAGAGAAAAGAGAGTGACTGAGGTTGAGATGTTAGTTAGATTATAGGATCTAAAAATTCATCTAGTACGTAAATTTGTTATTTGATATTGCTAAGCATCTTCAAGCTTATTGTCTTTCCAGAATTGATGTATCTGCAAACGTTGAAGGCCTTGATGAATATCACGAAATATTACCAAGTCATTTTATTTCTGCAGGTTTCTATAACTATGTTGAATAAGAGAATATTTTATTTGGTAATAATTTATTTCACATAAAAATGATATAAATTATATAAGAATGCTGTAAGAAAGTCACATATAATCTAATGACCTCAATAGTTCAGATGCATAGATGTTGATGACATTAGCTTTTTCTATTATAGTACATTCCCCCCTTTCTCAAGTTATATGATATAGTTTTGAATCTAGATAATGAAATATTCTAATTACAGAAAAGCTTACAGTTTTTTTATTCAAATTTTTTCATATATGATCTGTTTGTATGAGTGTCTATCTGTCAACTACACACACAAGCAGATAACACACAAGACTGCGGAGAAATACATCTCATATGCTGAATTAGAATCGATGTAGTAACTGAAGTAAAATCATTGGCATCACTTATATCAGTAAGCGAAATATGCAGTCATCGGTTAACAATGTCTGTTGACTACAATCCAAGGTACATAAGACCACGTTTGTAATAAAATAATCATTCATATTCTATTTTTAGAAGCCATTGTTTATTTCAAAACGGATACTGAAATATGATTATTTGGTAGTTTGTGTTATACTGAATTAGAGAAAAGTGAACGGATACATTCATCATTACTAGATGTGAACATCGCTCGACGCTCTACTTTCAACAGTGAATGAAAATGCATCCGTTATGAGGAACAATCAGATCATTTTTGTCAATAGAAAATAAGGTTCCAGTGTATTCGAAACATCAGTACAACAGGTTTTCTTTCCACTACTTCTTTCTAGTTTTTATTTTATTTTTCAGTAAACATGTTTACTTACAAAGATCATTCCCTTTTAGGTGACTGGTTTTCGTTCATTAGATGATACTCGTTTCACTCAATTTGTATGATGACTTCTTTTGTTAGATATGTTGAAAACAAACTTCGTATCGTCAGGACGTTAGGTATATCATTTTCCACTAATTTTTTTGTCAATGATGTATGTGGTCATTTATAAAAATTATCACAACCATCCGTAGGAGAACAGTACGACTGAAAGTAGCATTGAAATTAATAATGCGTTTGAAGTAACAGTAATTTGGTCCAACAAATACGTCAATTTGAACTGGTGTAATGTATCCGGATAGTAGGTTATGAACAAACAGTTTCCAATTTGTGTCTGTAAAGGAACGTCGGTATTCATACAAGGACATTTG